>ML819114.1:33107-52047 GCA_009831015.1 Picea engelmannii | reverse complement strand
AAATAAAAAATGGTGATGTTGTTAGCACCACTTTACACTACTTTTCAATTCAGGGTTGATTTTAAGGGTTTTGTCAAAAACATTTCAATGCCATTAAGGCCATGGTTGCAGAAGGTGGTAATTTTAATCCGCCCCCAAAAAGAGTATTACCGGTCGCACCACTTTTCAAGAAAGGACTTGATTTTGGTGTTTTGGACCCCAAAGTATGGGTTCTTAGGGCTAGAGTTCTTGTTTTGAGGTCACATTTATCTTCAAGTTAGTAACTATGGTATTCATGTAAAGAAAGAGATTTATTCTCACAAGTTTCTTTTAATATCCTCAAAGCTAGTCCTTCATCGTCATAAAAAACGCTCATATTAACAACTCAACAGTTGCTTCCCTCCTAGTAAATAGAATGATATTATAACACATGAATGCCTTCTCCTTGTTGTTTATTTAGTTTCCATGTAAGGAATGATATATTGCACTTGCCTAGATTTCTTTCCAATATAACCCTTCCAAATAAGTAGTAAAGGAAAAATAATTATTTGGGTGGTTTTCCTATTTCTCCCAAGTAAGTATCTTGCCTCACCTAATTGTTTGTCATCTTCCCTATATTGTATGCCTAGCTTTCTTAGATGTCTTCCCTAGATTGCCAAGATATTTGTATTCTCTTATCTCATCTTCCTAGCTTTCTTCAAAAAATAAATTAAATATTTACTTAGTTGATCTATAGACCAATAAAATAACTTTTGGTTAGTTCATCAACTTCTTTGAAAAATGATCCGTAAATATTAGTCGATTCACAATATTTCCAACATCAATATCCCAATGTTTCATTCCATTTAATGAACAAAATGACAATTCACTCTTCGTCTCCTTTGCAATAGTAACATCACATATTTATATTCAATATATATTGATAAACATGCAACAATAGAACCACATAAACTTGACCTTCAATCTTGAAATATGAAATCAAGTCACACTAATTGTTGCCACTTGTCATCATTTAGAAAACTTCCAAATATAAGTGGAGACCACACTAGGCGTGATCCACACAAATTGCATTCTACCACTACAAGGAAAACATGTTGTTTATACTTCTCCAAGCATTACACTTCATAAGAGGAAATGCACATGGGGTAATCAATGCATAGAAGCCTACTAAGACCAATTGATGCACTGTGTTGTACTTGGTTAGCCAATTGACCATTCAAAGCTCCTATAAATTTTTGGTATTCCATGCATAAGGATCTTACACATCATTAATCTCCTTTATTCTATCAATTGAGTAGACTTAAAATCTCCACTCTATGCACCAATCAATTGGTTTAATAGTCAATTAATATATATATATATATATATATATATATATATATATATATATATTGTCACTATTGTAAGAAAGAATGATACTCCCGCACTCCAATCCAATTTTTCAACAAACTTCTCCAATATGTTACACATATTACAAGATTCTTAACCCATCATTCAAATATTCATCGAGATAACCTTCCTTGGGCGTGGCCGATTCTAATTCTATTTCAAAACAAACTTCAAATAATCCACCTACATATGGCTAAGCATTCCACAATATTATATATATATATAACATTAGTGATTAGTCAATTCATTCTTGTTCTTGTTGATCAATTTCCCATATTCTATTCATTCAGTCAATCAACTTAATACCAATAAAAATAATCCTTGCTATGATATCCATTTCATGACGATGGTTAGAAACACGAAACAACACAATTGTTCAATCCTCCATATCACAAATCAATGCATCCAATAGCTCATAAAGGGGAAAGTAATGCATATAATCTAATTGATAGATAATATTCAATAAATCGATTTCCTCTAGTTGTTTCATGAACTAGATAATATCCAAAATTCTCCATCTCTTTCACTTTCTAATGAAATACTTATTTTAACAATTGGAAAAGACAAATGAACATGTGTTGATATTTCTATGAGCAAGGTTAAACATGAATTTCATTTAATTTTAGCATTTGTCTTAACCATAATCAATAATGTTGCAACAAGCAAGATTACAACAAGAAACACCATGCACAAGAACACAAGAAGTATCATGGGAAACCCTTCTCAATAAGGGAAGAAAACCCAACCAAATCATTTTTCATATTCTTCAAGAGAAATACCTTCACCACCAATAAGACCTAGCATCCAAGAGGGTGCTCAAACCCTAGAAGACTAGTGCCCAAAAGAGGTGCGCACTTTTCCCAAGAAGATGTACTTGCTGAAATTTCCAAACTTACATGAAAGATATGATTCCTCAATGGGGAATTTACCTTTACTTATACTAGACTGAACCTGTCAACAAAAGTGTCTATTGGCAGAACACGACCGACCTCTCTATCTTATAATATAATTAATATTAACCAGATTAATTATCTTTTACATTAATTACCAGTCACATTAAGATGGGGCTGACCTGTACCCTTTACATTACAATTAGGGTTATAGGTAGTTCTGACTCTTGAACAATATAGAAAGGGATCTTATACACCCACTAGTGTTCATCCACTAGGGGCACATCCATAGGGATGTCCATATATCTGGCTCATTGCATTACATAGAAGAGTCACGTCTTCACTAGTGCTCAGCCACTAGGATCATGTTCACTTGTGCTCGTCCACAAGCACGTCCACTCAATAGATCTTGTTTCCCACTGCATTACACATGAGAGCCATTTGGATTTTCTCATCAACTCTCTCCTCAGAGGAGGCTAATACATCATCTTCATTTATGTTCTCATGACGATGCACCCAACACTTTGGGATTTCACACGTTCACCTTGTGCTCAACCACAGGCACGTCCAAATATGCAGATCTCCTTTCTCACTGCATTACACAGGAGAATCATCTGGAGTTTTTCTCAACTCTCTGTAAGGAGGAGGCCATCTCTACATTCTAGCTATGTCTTATATAGGAACCACACACTCCTCTTAGGGGCTTTCTCTTAGGTTTGTAAGCTGGAGAATGTCTCACGTAGTTGCAATCATCAACACTCCCTCTCAACTAGGGAGGCATTTTCCACCAGGCCAAGTCTCTCACGGAAATACTCGAACTTTGTCTTGGAAAGTGGTTTGGTGAAGATATATGTGATATTTTCATGAGTAGGAAGATATTGCATGTGTATTGTCTTCCTCTACACCATATCTCTGATATAGTGATACTTTATTTCAATGTGTTTCGATCTGTCATGAAACATCGGATTCTCAAAGAGATTTACACAACTTTGGTTATCACAATGAATAGTAGTAGGATCCATCTCATGATCGAACAAGTTAGTCGTAAGTTTGTGAATCCACACTGCTTCATGGACTTCTACACTCAATGCAATGTACTCTGCCTCTACGGTGCTTAATGCCGCAGAGCTTTATTTTTTGCTACACCAGGAAACCATGGCATAACCTAAAGTGAAGCAACAACCAGAGGTGATTTTTCCGTCTATTGCGCTTCCTGCCCAATTTGCATCGGCATATCCTTGTAGGCTCAAGTCTACATTGGAGGCATATCTCAGGCCATAACCAATTGTTCCTCGTAAGTATATCAATACATGTTTTCCAGCTATCCAGTGTGTCTATCTCGGTTAGCTCATAAAATGGCTAAGCACATTTACTGCATAGAAAATGTCCGGTCTGGTTTTAATCAGATACATCAGTGATCCAATCAATTGTCGATATAAGTGTGGATCTACATCTCCTTAATCAATATCACTCATTTTATTCAAATCCATAACAATTGGAGTGGGCATAGATTTGCATTCTGTCATGCCAAACTTTTTCAGTATCTCCATAGTATATTTTCCTTGACTCAGGAAAATCTCATCTGTTATCTGTCATACTTCTAGTCCCAATAAGTAGTGCATCAAGCCCAAATAATTCATTTCAAATTTAGCAGTCAAAGCTTGTTTACATTCAACAATGAGTCTCTCTAAACCGGGGAGGAAAAGGTCATCCACATATAGGACCAAAATCAAACACTCATTTCCATCAATGTGATAATATAAGTTTGGTTCAACAACACTTTTGTTGAATCCCAAACTCATCATAAATCTATCCATTTTCTCGTACCAAGCACGTGGTGCTTGCTTTAGACCATATAGGGATTTATTCAATATGCATACATGAGATATTTCATTGTGTACAACGAATTCTTCTGAATGCTCAATATAAAATTCTTCCTCAATTTCACCATTGAGAAAGGTTGTCTTTACATCCATCTGATGTAGCTTCCAACCCATGGAAGCAACTAGTGCAATGATAGATCGGATGGAGGTGTATCGGGATATTGGTGCAAAAGTCTCATCATAGTCCACTCCCTCTATTTGTGAAAACCCTCTGGCCAAAAATCTTGCTTTGTATTTTTTGATGCTTCCATCGACAACATGCTTGATTTTATAAATCCATTTGGAATTCACTACATAATTTCCCTCTAGTCTTGTAACAACATCCCATACATCATTTTTTAGTATAGATTGGTATTCTTCAGTCATGGCATCTTGCCATACTTGTTCACCTGAAGCTTCTCCATGACATGATGGTTGTAATTCAATAATGTGGGTCATTGCTGAAAGGTATCTTGAGAATATCTTTGGTCTCTTTCTCTCCTTGGTTGTTCCTTATGGGTATTTATTCCCTTCTACTTCTTATAGAGTTTGTCGGGCCCAATCAGGCCTTTTATGTCCAATTGTAATATCTCTGGGTTTGTTTCTTGGAGAAACTAAATCGGATGGAACAACTGGATTAACTGGAGCTATTGGATCATCTGGAATAATATATGTCTCCCTATGAACTGTTGAAGGGGGAGAAGGCATTGTCTCACTATCATTTTCCATCTGAGCTTCTGTAGATTTCTGGAAGGCTACTTCTTCTTCAAAAGTAACATCTCTGCTTACTTCAATTTGTCTCTAACCAGGAATGTAGATTCGATATGCTTTTGAGGATTCACTGTATCCAAAAAATGTGCCCTTCCTTCTCGAAGGTTCTATCATAGATCTCTTTTCTTTGGGTACATGAAGATATACTTGACATCCAAATATTCTAAAGTGTACAATCTCATGATTCACTCCGGTGAAGGCTTCTTCTGGAGTAATGTTCTTTAGGATCTTATGAGGGCTTCTATTTTGAACATATATCGTTGTTATACATGCTTCTTCCCATAGAGTCATAGGTATACTCTGATCATGTATCATTTCTTTTGTTTCCTCAATAATAGTTCTATTTTTCCTTTCAACAACCCCATTTTGTTGAGAGTTGTAAGGAACTGTGAACTCCCTCTTGATTCCTCCTTCAATAAAAAAACTGTTGAATTCTTTCGAGGTGTATTCTACTCCATTATCTGAACTTAATATTTTGATTTTTCTTCTGATCTAGTTCTCAATCTGAGCTTTGAATTCTTGAAAATTTGCAAGGACTCCATCCTTGTTATTTGAAAAGTAATTTCAGGTTTTCCTGGAGTGATCATCTATGAAGAGTACATAGTATAAGTACCCATTTAGAGATGCAATAGTCATTGGCCCACATACATTTAAATGTATCAAGTCCAATATTTCCTTGGATCTGTTGTCACTGCTTGGGAAGGATCATTTAACATTTTTTCCAAGGACACAACCTTTGCAAACACCTTTATGCTAAATTTTTATTTCTAGTAGACCTGTTACCATTTCCCCTAGAGCTGGAAGAGCTCTATAATGAATGTGAGCAAGTATTTTATGCCATAACTCACTCAAGTTGATAGTGTCATGTAGTAAGGCTTGGAGTGGTTTGATGGTTAATCTGTACAAGTTGTTTTCTCAGACACCAATTACCTTGGAAGCACTTATATGAGATTCTTTGTGCCATGCAATAACTCTTCATTCTGAGAGGGTAATCTTATAGCCTTTGTCTTCCAAGGAAGAAATAGAGACAAGGTTCCTCTTCATTCTGGGTACATATAGTACTTCTTCTAATTGAAGATGCATATCTGAATCTAGTTGGAAGGTAGAAGTTCCAACTCCTCTCACATTATATCTGGCATCGTCTCCAAGAACAACATGTAGATGTGTCTCTTTCTCAACGGAATGTCTTAGGTGATTTCTAATACCGGTCATGTGCCTGGAGGCACCACTATCAATTAACCAAGTATTATCATTGGTAGGGACCATACCTGAGAGTGATGAAATGTTGATGTCTTCATTTCTTTGAGGTCTTGTCTTCCTAGAACTAATTTTTCTTGAATCATCAATCTTGCGTCCCATCATGATTTTGCTCATTTTGGATACTTCACAAACCCTTGTCAACTAGGCTAGAAAACCTAACGGCTAGGCTAGGCTAGCACTTTTAGGTTTTTTTGGACTTATGACTGCCAAAAATAAGCCTTTGAGAAGTATGATAGCCCTAGTAAGCTAAAGAGATTCTTCAAAGAGTTGCAGAAACACAATTCTGAAATTTTCTGTAGAATTTAGAGAAACCCTAGAAACCCTAGGGCCAAAAAGTCAAAATGCTCAGAATTGCAATTTGAGACTTACTGGACGTGCGTTGAAGGAGGTCGTACACACCTATGTCCTTTTAATCCCCAACGTCCAAGTTTCAAGTGCTGAAAACCCTCAGAAGGGTAGGCCATACGGATTTCCTAGAAACCCTAGGAGGGTCATACGGTTTCTGCAGAAGAGAGAGAAGAAGGCTGAAATATGTTTTGTGCAATGGGTTCTTCAAGACCTATTCTCTGATACCATGTTGATTTTTCTATGAGAAATTTTAAGCATGAAGTTCATTTAATTTTAGCATTTGTCTTAACCATAACCAATAATGTTGCAGCAACCAAGATCACAAGAAGAAACACCATGCACAATAACACAAGAAGTATCTTGGGAAACCCTTTTCAACAAGGGAAGAAAACCCAACCAAATAATTTTCTATATTCTTCAAGAGAAATAACTTCACCACCAATAAGACCTAGCACACAAGAGGGTTCTCAAACCCTAGAAGACTAGTGCTCAAGAGAGGTGCACACTTTTCCCAAGAAGATGTACTTGCTGAAATTTCCAAACTCACATGAAAGATATGAGAGATATCTTGTGTTATAAATACCCATATTGTTTCAAGTAAAATTTGCATCACTTAATGCCAACTGTTGTGAATAATTCTCTCTCTCTTGTTTATTTTATGAGGATACTAGGGTCAGTACATCTTTATCTCTCTCAAAGAAGGGCCTAGAGCATAGACTCTTGAGAAAGGAAATCCAATATGTTACAATATAGACGTATCTAACTATAGAATATGCTTATGTTTCTAAACTTTCATTATAAAATGGTTATTAATATTTGAAATCGTTAGGTTGTTCTTATGCCATGTCTATTGAGATTTAAAGGAAAATTTGAGTGTTAATGTGACAAAGCAAGTGATGGTGTGTATTTGTTGTGTTGATCATTGTTGTAAGTTTGTGTTGTGTGAGAGTTGTTATGAGAAGCCATGTTGTCATCGAGATGAGAATTGATTTGAAAAGAGGCTTCATGAAAGGTCATGAAAAAAAGATCACTTAACAAATCTATGGGTAATCTAGTTAATTTGCTTATGGAATATGGGTAATTTAGTTAATTTTCTTATGGAAGAGGATCTTAGAAAATGCAAGAAGTATGTGTCAGAAATCCAATGTAGGAAAACACAAGAAGGAATATCTATAAAATTTAAAAAGTTACGAGGACAAATTCAAATTTAAAAGTAGATATGGAAGAAAAACGAATGTGCATTGAACTACGCCCTCTCAAAGAAAAAATAATGTGCATTGAAAAGTAGATATGACCTCTTGAACTACGCCCTCTTGAACTATGACCTTTGGAACTATGACCTGTGGAACTGTGGCCTGTGGAACTGTGACCTATGGAACTACACCCTATGGAACAATGACCTCTGGAACTACGCCCTTTAGAACTCTGACCTCTGGAACTATGACCTGTGGAACTATGCCTCTAGAACTATGACTTCTGGAACTACGCCCTCTGGAACTATGACCTCTGGAACTATGCCCTCTGAAACTATGACCTTTGAAACTATGACCTGTGGAATTGTAACCTGTGGTACTGTGACCTCTAGAACTGTGACATGTGGAGATATTGTATCTATATGACAGGGGGTAGAGCATTCAAAAATCAAATATGATATGACAATAACATTATATTCATAGAATATTCCTTCATTCACTTACATACATTTTTTTGACGAATGTGACTAACATTGTAGCAATCCATAAGTAACGATTTTCTTTATATGTTCTTTATATTTTAATATCCTCCCATATTTTTTTAGCTTTGTTTGTCATACAAGTTCAAGATATGTTTATTAAGAAATAGAGTTGAATTTTATAATATATTTATTTATTTATTAATAAGATATTTTGATAATGTATGAAATGTTTTTTATAAAATATGGTTGGAGTTTCAAAATAAATTTAATTTGTAATTTTATGGTTTTTAACATTAATTAACTTATTAATTTATTATTCATCTCTTATGATAGATTATGCTAAATTTTTAGTTATATTTGATGGTTAAAATGCTCCATGACAATTAATTTTAATATCAAATTTTATCATTATTAATAAACAAATATTTTATGATTCCTTATTTATTTGTGAGTGGTCTTAATTTATCTCTAAGATTTTCATTCTCTTTTTAATTATTTTTTTTGTGTTTTTGGCTTTTTATATTAGTAGCAAATCAAAATGAGTAAATTTATAAACTTTGGGTAGATGGGTTTTATAAAAATGTATCATTCTTTATTTAGTTATTAGATACTAAGAAATCCAATACTTTCCATTAAATACATTAAAATTTTCACATCTATATAGATGTAATTATAGCTTTCTTTAATAAGTTATGGTTATTTTTTTTAAAGTGATGGTTTATAAAATTATTGACAAGTAAATTATATATATATAAGAAAGTGGTAAAATTTATCCTAACTAAATTTACTGTGAGAATAACCATCATTGGTGGTTATTTGTAAATGTAGGTTCACTCATCACAACTATTAAGGAAAACCATACCACCAAATGACAATCTAGGGGTGCACTTCCTTTCTTGCTAGAACTTATTTTCTTACATATGAGTAAGACAAACTCTTAGTTAATAAGAGACAATTATGGGTCAATAGCGGGTGGTAATTTTAATAAACTTAAGTGTTTATAGTATGAAAAAATGAAAAATTGACCACTATATTATTTAATAGTTAAATTAAAAACTTACAAAGAGTTAATTACAACTTATGAAAAAAGATAATATATTTATAAATGATTTTGAAAGAACAAAGTGATTTTGATGTTTTCTAATTTTAAATTCTACAACAATTTAGTTTATAAGTGCTTATTATGTGAAGATTTTAAGTTTTAATTTTAATTTAAAAACAAAATACATCATGCCAGTGTGTAGTGAACTTCAATATTGGAATTAATCAATTTCAAATATTTCAAAAAATCAGATATATTAAAACATCATAAAATCCACCTAAATTATGTTCCATGTGTTCACTATATCTAAAATTGGGTTTTAAATTTGATTTTATGTAATGTATTTTTTTTTTATTACGAAAATGTAAGTCAAACCATATCGAAAATTGTTGAATAGTGAATAATGAATCATCTAAATTGTTTAATAGTGAATACTGTTTACAACGTTTAACAGTAGATTTTTCATATTAATAATTTGGAAGATCGACTCCTTGTTCCATGTGTTCACTATATCTAAAATTGGGTTTTAAATTTGATTTTATGTAATGTATTTTTTTTTATTACGAAAATGTAAGTCAAACCATATCGAAAATTGTTGAATAGTGAATAATGAATCATCTAAATTGTTTAATAGTGAATACTGTTTACAACGTTTAACAGTAGATTTTTCATATTAATAATTTGGAAGATCGACTCCTTGCATCGCTGATTGGAGGTATTAAAGTTTATGCCAAATTGGAACACTACCATACAACAAAACATAATGCTAAATAGTGCCCACTGAAAATATTGACCACTTCCCAAATTTGTAGATATGATAATTGGATGTAGATTTGGACCACCATTGAAACCTATCAAGAGGGAACTTACATTAAAAACTCATGAAATCCAGTCAATCTTATGCAGGACATGTTTCTTTTATATTCCCAGAGAGGGCACAGGATAGATTTGTGCCAAATGGTTTCCCTTCTTCGTTTGTCAGAGGAGAGGGGCGATTGACATATTAGATGAAGTTACAGGACTGGGTGACTCGCTCATTGTCTCCAACACAGGCTTCTGATATTTGCATCTCATGAATCTTATGCTTAATCCCAACACGCCCCCCAACATCATTTGCATCATCCACATGCAATTTCAGAATAAAAGCAATGTCCTCCATCTTCGTTGTTTCCTTCACACCATAATCTCTTGATCCAACTCATCAGTGGCCAAGTTTCTGTCAGCGACACTCTGGTACAAGTCGCCCAAAATGCGAAGGATTCTGGCGAGGCTCTTGGATTTCGAAGTCGACTTGGGAAGAGTCGAATCGGCCTTAAACGCGAGGGAAGCCATCTCTGAAGGAGAGAGGGGTGAGTGGAGTTTATCCACAGCTTTTATAGGGCTCTTGAATTGTTGGACCCGACCATACAAAGCTATGACCCTCACTACATTTGAAGGAACTTTGCACTTTGGATGAAGTGCAAGAAACATAATTTCCCATAATCCAAACTGTATTTCCTATACTATCCCCTTTCTCCGATGCAAAATCATAAAGACTGGAAAACAATATATAGGCATGGCCTGCCAGTATAGCTAAGAGAGTAGGAGGCAACTCCTCAAAAATAGTGCAATGATTCATGGCTGAGGTAGGCAGAGCCTATCCACCATGCACGACTCTGCCTTCCTCATCACGACCAAGATGCTCACCACAAAAGACACACCCAACACCAGGGGGATGATGAAGAAGAATCTGATAATTCGATATGTAAAACCGCCAGCATTCCCATCTAGACTCTTCTCAGAATGCATCTCTCGTTTGCCTGCATACATTAATATGATTGCATGTTTATGTTTTCTTATGAATTTCTCTCATTTATTACTACAAACCTACAGGTTTTTGTTGTCAAATAATTATTGGTTCAAGACCAAATAACAGAGTTTGCATTAAACAAGACGATTCAATCGTAAACGTTTAGAAATTTCAAGATACCTGTCGAGATGTTCTTCTTGACCAGGGTCGGAATCACTAGCCTCGAGCCAGAAGAGAAAACGAAAGCAACAATAGAGAGAAGAGAGAGAAGATGCAACAATGAATATGGCGACAAAAATGAAGTTAAGGAGCGAACAACAAGCTGCCTTAGAAAATTTAAATTTCAAATTTCATTAAACGAAAGCAACAATAGAGAGAAGAGAGAGAAGATGCAACAATGAATATGGCGACAAAAATGAACTTAAGGAGCGAACAACAAGCTGCCTTAGAAAATTTAAATTTCAAATTTCATTAGGCAATCATGACATGGATGTCCCATCCTCGTATCTTAATATTACAAACGGTCGAAAAATGCCATGGACAATGATCAGATTCAATATCCATCTTGCATGGATGGCAACATACATGGTTATGGCTATGGGGTACTATGCATCAACTCACTAATGATTGGGTTGTTGTATGGTGGATAGCATTAGCCATTGCAATCATATCTATTAATGGTAAAGTTGATTCACTAGTGGGGAAGGTGCATTTTTCAAGGAAAAATAAAAGGTGCATTTCCCAAGAAAAAATAAAAGGTAAAATATTTTGCATTCTAATACATTTCTTTTGAAAATTTGTTATATGGAATTTAGAGATGATGTAACATTAGCTTTTAAAAAAGGGTTTATTTGATATACATTTGTTTTGAGAAATTGTTAGTGTGGAACCTAAAGACTAGGCAACATTAGTTTTTAGAAAAAGGGTAACACTAGTTTTTAGAAACAAGGTTGATTTGATTTTGTTGTAGAAAAAGGGATATCATAGTTTATAAATTATGATATTAGCAATAAATTTTGAAGACTGTAGAACCGCAAGGAAGCCCACCACTCCCAACAATTATGTTCTTCTTCTAAATTTGTTTTTCTTTGACCCTGTGATAGCTTTGTACTGATATATCTATAATGACATTGATATAATACAACATCCTTAGTTTGAAATGGGGAAGATAAGGATATTTTGTTCAAAAATTCAACATATTTAGTGGAGATGAGTGGAAATGTGTTTTAGATTAGCACAATCTTCTCAACTCTAGAGTCTATGGAATCAATTAGTGTCATTTTAGACATAGTCATCAATTGATTAGTAGTCAATTAAGTGCTTCACTAAGTGGTTGATTAGTTAGTTGGACCAACTAGAAGTGACCTTGATCAAGATGAGCCATAGAATATAAATATTCTAGAACCATTCTCAAGCATGCCTATGGTGATCAAGGTGGATTAAGTCTTCCTTATTTTATGGAAGTTAGTTACACTTTGAGTTATATATACATGATTTCATACATTGGTCTATTGACCATCTAGATTGTGTATTATTGATTCATTTCATATGTGTTCAGCTATGCTCACTTCTTCTTAAGTGTTGTAACAATCTCCTCTTGGAATTCATTGTTTTTCAATTCTATAATTTTTTGGTTTTCCAACAATGCACAACATTATCTTTCTTAACCATGTATTTAAACTCCTGAAACCTTTTTCGTATCCATAATTCATGTGAGCCAATTCATGTGAGCTAATAACACTAGTGTTGGTATATTTAATATCCCCATAATTAAAATGGGTTTTTAACATATTTTGATTTATTTTGTTTACGAAAAAATCTAATATCACCAAAGCCATGAGTATGTGATGCAGGAGCATCTCTCCATGCCAGCCAGTCAGCCACGTCAGCGCGCACTCATGCAGGGATGAAAGGGAGGCACAACCTCATTTTGAATTTGAATTCAATGTAAATAAATGCCTTAGGCTGGTGAGCCATGAATGCCATGCCTTTGCGCAGGCTGTAGATAAGATAGACATTTATTATAGATTGGCTGAGATCTAGTTATGGATAATAGACTAGACAACCATTGATTGTAATTAATTAGAGTAGGTAAATCCTGGAGGGAAGCGCTAAGAGCCCTCAGGTAAAAGAGATTTCAGATCTCATTTTGAAAAGGGGGGGAATGGTAGAGTTGGAGAGCCGAGGAGAGCCCGGGAACACCTTGTAAAATATACAGGCATTTGCCATTATTAATACAGAGCGGTTTTTCCTGCATTTTCTGTCATTATATGCATGTCTGTATGTGTGTGTTCATTATATGCTGCAATTGTGTATTGTCATCAGGTATTTGCAAGGAGTTGGTTTGATTTCAGGTTTGAGAGGTCTTTGAGGGTTCATGCCATGAGGGCGTGACAGAGTGTTGAGACTTTGAATCCCAGTGCACAGAGGATGCGCTTCTGAACTCAGGGGAGTCAGACAAAGACGTGCTGAGAGCACAAGCATTGAAGTCAACAACTCAGACAGAAGGAGGACTTTGGGGTTGCTGAATACCTCAATAGTCAAGGCAGTGTAGCTGAAACACTGTTGTCGACAGAACCTTTGAGAAGTTCTGTAGGAGCTCTACCAAGAGGGTATCGAGCGTGTGTACAGAAGTGCACATAGGAAAGAACTCTGTTGTGAGTTCTTAAGGGGATACCAGAATCACTGAGAATTCTGAGAGGCTCTGCTAGGAGGGCATTGAGCAGGTGCAAAAGGTGCACAGGCACCCAGAACTACTGAATGTTCTGAGGGAGAAGAGACTCCGCCAGGAGGGCGTTGAGGAAGGTGGTAGACAGATACGAGGTGAAGGGAACTCTTTGAGTTCTGAATCTGAAGGAAGCATCCACTAAGGGAGCTTTCACTGGGTTACTGAATACCCAGGAGACTTAGAAAGGGGCTGCTTGAGATGAAATCCAGGAAGGCATTGATATTCTCCATCTGAGGGAGAAGAAGGATCAAATTCCCCCAAGGGGTCTGAGTGTTTGTGGAAGCTCAGGACAGATAGCGCTTTGCGCGTGAAGACTCTGCAGGAGTGCAGGAGCCAAAGAATCCCGTGAGGATTCAAAGGGCCGAAGCTCTAGAAGGATAGCGTTTTCATACGCACAGGCGAGACATCAAGCTGAGGGTTCGCAGAGGAGAAGAAGCGTCAAGAGTCCTGAAGATCCAACACTTGGAGAGTGATTGGACGCTGAGCGCAAGGAGTGCGCCAACTTTCCATTGAAGGAGTGGGAGAAACCAAGCTCAGGAGGGATAGTTCYGTGGTGAGACTTTRGGAACAGACCCAGGAGGAGCGCGAATTGAGAGAAGCTTTGGAGCGGGAGATCTCCAAGAGGAAGAATCAACGGACAGGATTCGCGGAGGAGAATCGYGAAATCCCGGGGATCGTTGGATCATGGAGAAGCTGCAAGGAGTTTAACCCTTGGGCGCAGGAGAGAACCGGCCATCGAATTTCGGCACATCGGGGTTCGGGCTTCGGCGATTGCAAAGGCAAGAGGTTCATTTCCTTTTGAAATCACGAATAGCGATTTCCTGATTTAACGGGAGATTTCGATTGTGACGAGGACAGGTGGCACGCGATCCCATCATATCGGGGTTCGGTGTTCGGAGTTTTCGACATCACGAAACTCTTGCATCGTGGATCCGCGATCCGCGAAATCCCGAAGTGACGTGGCGTGTGGGACCTGAAAACTTCTAGTGGAGTACAGGTGGAAGCATATCGGAGTTCGGGGTTCGGGGATTCATAGTGTACGTGAATCACGACATTTCATGCGCCGATTTCCCGATAGGGAAATCTCCGATCAAGGGAAGTGTTGACCCGTTGACCATCGGGGATCGGGGTTTTGTTTTGCATGTGAATTGTGTTCGCGTGAACCGCGAACTCCCGAGTCGCGATATCCCGATTTTCGAAGGGGGATATCGCCAAAGGAACCTAGTGTACTGTGGGTAACTCCCGAGGGGAGATTGGAAGAGTCCTTTGACTCTTCGGGCTGAGAATTAGAGAAGGTCCTGGTGAGAGCAGGGTGGAACCGTGAGGGTTGCCTAGACTTGCGTCAGTATGTTGCAAAAGAAAAACACATTGAATATTTTATTTCCATATAATGGATGAAAACTTGGCATTCAATTCATTTTAAGATTATTTTATTTCCTTATAATGGATGATAAATTGGCATTCAATTCATTTTAAGCTTATGTTGTTAGTGTTATCATCAACACATATAACCAAGGTGAGATATGAAAAAATAGCTTAAATCTAGAACATGCTTTAGTTTTGTCATCAATCAGTTTTTATCGAGTTTTTTTCAAGAGATAACAAAAGAAAAAAAAGTGGTGTATGCTTGTTTTCTAAGAAACAACAAAAATCAAAAGAGTAGGATATGAAAATAATTGCTTAAATCTAGAACATTAATTTTATCACCAATGAGTTTGTTTTTCAAAAGGTAACAAAAGTTAAAAAGTGATGTGTGTTTTTTTCTTAAAAGGAACAAAAATTAAAAGAATGAGATATGAAAAAAACAGCTTAAATCTAGAACATGTTTTATCAACAATGAGTTTGTTTTTTAAGAGGTAACAAAAGAAAAACAATGATGTATGTTTCTTTTCTAAGAAGTAACAAAAATTCCCCCATATGGGGTGACATATGGTCCACACATGTCAACATATGCATTGGCTATGAGGGCATTTAAGGCCCCTCGCCTCCACCCTCCTTCCCTATCTAGTTGATATGCCTAACATTCATTTCCGCCAAGGCTCAGTGCACTAGGAGGGAATGGCAGTCTTAATGGTGACTCGAATTCAACTCCTTGGTACAGGTACAAAGAAACAAATTTGAATTAACCAAGCACTCAAGACAATCAGAGTCATCAATTCCTCTGTCCTCATGATGATTTTTCCTCGCAGTGGTTTTTATCTTTGGCATAAGGATTTAGTTCACCGTCTTCTCCTGGATGTTATGATATACACTTGCAATGCCTTGGTAATTCTTCCTTCATTTTTTTTTCTCACCTCTGGTCACCCCACCATCTTCTTCTTCCCCCCTAAGCTTTTCCTATCCATGCCTTGCAAGAGAGATAAGTCCCGGTGCAGGCCAAGCTACTACAGTCAAGTTGACAGACACAAATGCCTAGGACCAACCTCTCTCTCTCTCCCCTTCCAAGTGACAGTTCGGACCACTTACCCTACTTTGACCATAACTGGTATGAGGTGGCTCATCCAGGGCTTCGTCCATCTAACACAGATATTTTCCATGGAGGTTGTCTGGTGGAAGAGGATATTCCTCCCAACTGGGACGAAATTCTACCAAATTTTCCAAAGACCACCTTGGAGCAAGGACCGACCACAGGTACCATCACCCCTTTGATTTTTCCAGAGCCAGCTGGGATAGGCTGTATGGTTGAAGAGGAAATCCCTCCTCACATGGAGGATGAGTGAAATCATGGAGGTGGGTAACACTTTCGTGACAATCTGATCTCCAAAATTCTAAAAAACATTGTTTCAGGCAAACTAATATACTTTTCTGGCCGAAAAGGTAGTTCATCCGAACAATGGAATGTCAAATCAAACGATACAGGGATGGCACCCTCATTTTTTATGTAGAAATTTAGTTGAACAGATTTGTTCCATCCGACAATATGTTTTCGGTAGAAAGCTATTCAGGCCGAAAACTTCTTTTTGCCAAACTATTCTTTCGGCTGAAAGAATGTTTCGACCGAAAACTTCTTTCGGCCGAAAAATTGTTTATACATTACCCGCACAACGTTATTGTAACGTTTTTCCCAGGTCTTCTTGACTGAATGATTGTGAGTGATTGTGAGCGGTCGTTGTGTTGGTGTGGACGCTGTGTTGGTGCGGTCGATGTGTTGGCGAGTGTGGTCATTGTGTTGGCGTGCAGTCGAGCTTTTTTCTTGGCGGGTCGAGCTTCAGGTAAGTTGTTTCCATGTTCTACAGTGTTTAGATTATGTTATGTTGTTTAGATTACTGTAATGCTGTTTTTTTATTACTGAAATGTTGTTTCTTTATGTTGTTTATGATTTTTTTGTTTTGACATTACTATTTTTCTAGTTTAGTACCAGTTTAGTACCCGAGTCGCGCCAAGTACCAGTTTAATACCCAAATTTAGTACCATTTTAGTATCAAATTTTGTATTTTAGTTCCCATTTAGTACCCGAGTCTCGCCAAGTCCTTGTTGAAAACAGTCACCCCTAGAGACTCTTCAGTCTACTCTCCATTCAACATACTCTTCTAAAACTCACGATATCATTCACAGAGTATTTTTTTCTCTTTTCCAGAGTCTTCCTGGGTTACAGGCCAAACAAGTCTTAAAAGAATCCGAGTCTTACAACATTGATTTGTAGTATAAAAAAACAAAAATATTAAAATTAGTGTTAAAATAAGAAATGAAGAAACAAGAATCAAGCCCTCTATATGACTCCAGAATATTCAACTATAAGAAAAATCCTGTGTATTTAAGCCCGCACTCAATTATAAGAAAAAACATGTTAACCATTAGGAAAGCAGTCTATTTAAGCAAAAACATGTTTATAGAAGAAACAAGTAGTCTATTTAGGCCCGCATTATTGTACCATTAGGAAAGTACATAACAAAGTTTTATATCATGTTCTACTTCTATGTTAATCTATTCATTTTGTGTGACACTGCTTGGCCACAGGTTTGGGCCCTCACAGCAAAGTCACAGTCCACTGGACTGTGACTTGGCCACGGGGGCCAACCCTGTGGCCAAGCAGTGGGCATGCCAAGGATGAATAGTGTGCGCAAAACCTTTAAAAAACATTTTTATTTATAATTTATTTTTAACTGTAATTTTTAATTTTTAAATTTAATTTATATGTCGTGCTTGCAGTATGTAATTGTAATTCTAATTTTTAATTTCAGATGCAATTTCTAATTTTTTTATTTTAATTTTAATTTTAATTTTTTAATTTTGATTTTAATTTTAAATTATATGGCTAGCCAAGTCGTGGGCACACCAACGGCTTGGCCATAGGGATGGGCCCCTGCAGCCAAGTCACAGTCCACAACCCGTGGCCAAGTCGTGGGCACACCAAGGCTAAATAGTGTGTTGCAATACACCCCAGTAAACCGATTTAACAATAAAATTATTCAAATGTCATTTCAGTTGTGTGTTGTCCTAAAACTAGGTAGAGAAGATAGGTAACCAAGGCCATTTTGTGTCTAGCTTATTTTGAAATGTCAGAAATGTTTTCAAATCTTGATATCACATGTCGAAATTAATTGTTCCTTGTATATTAGCAGTTTTCCACTTAATCTGACTAATTTGAAATGTTTCAACTAATTTCTTAATTTATTATTAATCTGCAGTTAGTTGAACTAAATAAGCTAAAAATAGATATAGATATGAGTAACTTTTTGATCACTTTTCGAACTGTTTGATGAACTTGTGATTAGTTTCTCTAATTGTTCAAAAGGTTACATTGTGATTATAAAAAAGTTATAAAAGTATGTGCATAAATGTGTTATATAGTTTGGTAGAAGTACAAGAAATCTTTATGTTTATTTCAAATTTGTTAATATTTGTACATTTTGATTATAAGTGTTATAAATATCTGTGCATAAATGTGTTATATAGTTTGGTACAAGTAGAAGAAATCTTTATGTTTATATTTATGTTTATTTTAAATTTGTTAAAATTAGTATTTAGATTTTAAATTTGGTATGTTCGCATTTGTTTTTGTCCAGTTTATATTTAAAGAAATTTTTTTATTGACTGATAATAGTTATGGTTATTGATTCACCACATAATTTATTAAGTGGATTAATTCAAATAAATTTATGCATAGAAATATTTTTTTGTTCTTTCGGTTATATTCAAATATTATTCGAGAAACATCATTTTAATCTTTTTAATAAATTATATTTCTTGTAAATATAAATCTGTTC
>ML819114.1:0-33010 GCA_009831015.1 Picea engelmannii | reverse complement strand
AATTACTTGAAAATGGGAATTTGATATAGACATTAATAAATAATTTATAAACAATATGGATTTAGTTAATTTGATGTATACATTTCACAATCAAATATTAAGTTTTTAAATTTGATATACACATTTAACAATCAAATATTAAGAATATAGTAAGCATTTAAGTGATTAGTCTATGCCTGAGCAGTTGGCCAGGAGCCTAATTTACTGTCTTTCACTCTGGTGCTAAAGACTTAGATTCAAATGCCCTTCTTTTATGTGCATAGATAATCTTTTATTAAAATTGGTTGTGACTTGGCCGCGAGGGCTAGCCCTGTGGCCAAGCCATGGGTACACCCATGGCTTGGCCACATGGTTGGCCCCTTGCGACCAAGTCATAGTCATTTCAAACGTTATGTATTTCATAAAAATTTCAAACTGTCCAAGTTTTAATTTCAAATGTTTTTTATTTTATAAAAAATTCAAATCTTTAGGAATTCAATTTATAAATCCATTTTTACATATGTAATATTAGATTATCATAAGTTATAAATATTGTTTTACAGATTGATGATTCTGGAATTTCTTGTTTTACATTACTCTCTATCTTATAATTTGTAAAGGAATATTTGCGAAATATACATACAATGGAAAATATTTAAAACATATATATGTAATTTTTTTTAATACATTTTAAAATAAAATAGGAAGACAATTTAAAAATTACTTGTTTATATGTTCAAATTATACACACAAACAATAAATTTATAAACAATATGGATTTACTTAAAAATGAGAATTTGATATAAAGACATTAATAAATAATTTATAAACAATATGGATTTAATTAATTTGATATAGACATTTAACAATAAAATATTAAGTTTTTAAATTTGATATAGACATTTAACAATCAAAATAATAGAGTACAAATTTAAGTGATTAGTCTGTGTCTGAGCAGTCGACAGGAGCCGAATCTATTGTCTTTCACTCTGGTGTTAGACTTAGATTCAAATGCCCTGCTTTTCTATGCATATATAATGTCTTATTAAAATTGGTTGTGAGATGGCTTGGGGGGAAGCCCTGTGGCCAAGCCATGGGCATGCCCACGGCTTGGCCACATGGTTGGTTCCACGCGGCCAACTCATAGTCATTTCAAACTTTTCATATTTTATAAAAATTTCATAAACATTTCAAATTGTCCAACTTTTTATTTCAAACGTTTTGTATTTTATAAAAATTTCAAATCTTTAGTAATTAAATTTAGAAATCCATTTTTACATATGTAATATTAGAGTATCATATGTTTCTTACAAAGTTTAGCTTATAGTGTTTCGTACAATGCCTTGTTTACTGTTAAATTATATTAACTCTTCGGTAAGTAATGTTGTTTTCAATCTTTTAAGTAATGGTGTTTTCAATATTTTTGCACTTTATGCTACAAAACATTGGTTGTAGGTTTTTAATAATGTGAATCTAGATTATAAAATGTATTCAAAATATTTTGATGATATAAAATATTGGTTGTATGGTTTTAATAAAGTAAGTATATTATAAAATTTATTCAAAATATTGAGGATATTGAAGGAGTCATACACATGAAATGATGTCCTTAATAGATGAGATTCTCATATTATAAATAAAATCCATGGGATCCCTTGATCTATAACACCTTAAATACCATTGCACCACTTCTCAACAAGTGAATGCATATAGTATGTTTTTTGCGTGTACAAGGATAAAATTCCCTCAATCCCTTAGACACCTTGCATTTATGAATGTCAATTTTCCCATGGAGACAATTCTTTTGATTGTTGATGCAAGAAAAATAACATGGAATCTATTTCATCCAACCACACTACTTTGGGCATGGATGCCCCTATATTGGATTTGATTCCCAAATATATGCTCCCTTAGTTGAGTCCTCAAACAAAAATTTCATTCAAAAACTCAATGATTAACATGATTAGGTAATTCATGCCAAGTTTTTCATTTTTCAGTGTTCTTCATTTCATAATGCGAGAAAGAAATATTCATTGCTAAGAGTCATTTATATTTGGACTAGATTGACAAAATACATCTTGAAACCATCTAGTGATACCTAATGATAATGGGTAAGTAAATATGACCCTATGCTTCACATGTCCTACATATTGTCATGAGTCTTGGTCACATCTCTATGTAGGACATGAGTGACCTACTTGTGTAGATTTGTATTTTCCTTGAAATTCATCCGATCAACATTTAATTTAATATCCTTGGCTTTTTAGTCAGTAACTGACTGAATTTCACTTTTTTCAGTCTCTAGAACAACCAAATTCAACACTCACTTTTGATATGGATTCTCTTCCAAACCATAGAATCTTATCATAGTAAACTGCTAAAAAAGGAACAATTTCCCACTTTGGTGGTCTTTTCCAATTGTAGTGACCCTTTGACTAAAGGAATAATTATAACGAATAGTTCATTTTGGATAATAAAGTCTAATATAGAAATAAAAGAGTCTTAGATGGGAACTAATTATTATACTCATTTATTACTTCACACATATTGACCAAAGTTATTGAATGCTTATCTTATTGATGATATTTATATTCATATAATATAACTTCAAATTGACAAATTATTAATTAATTCATTAATAACCTAGAAGTTAGTAACTAATATGTTTATTGAACCATAATATTGTATGTGTTTTGGATATGTAGGCATAGCTAGCACACACATATCCCACACGTAGATGATAATAACAAGTGATGTTCCTAATGCATATTTTAAAAATGTTCACAACTAATCATGCATACAAATAAATAAAGTAAATCAAACTTCAAATAATCCTCATTAAGGAAAGAATAATAATTGAACATTCATCCATCTTTAAAATTGAATTATTATAATTTAAACATGGTAGGAACTATGTGAGGAAACAAGGAATCACATATTGAATCCCAAATGTCATCCTCAATTGACTTAGAATCACCCAGGTCCTTTTAAACCCTTAGATCCATCTCTCATCTCCCATCCCTTAATTTGTTGAAATATGTTGGAGTTTCGACTATGTTGATCTAACTCTAGATATAATCCAAATGTGAAAGCATAAAACCTTTCGACCTAACATCTCTAGTAGACAACTAGTATTAGTCATCACATATCTAGGGGAGTGTGGATAACATGACCCTCCCACAATGCGAGGGTAGTGTGGATATCTATAAGAGAAGTGTGTCTTTGTGATAATTTAGTTACAAGTGGTAATAACATAGAGTCACGACTTAGTAAGGTGCTTGCTAAATAGGGGTACATGAAATAAATATATTATTGGCCCCAACATGTTTTAATTAAGTCAAGGTCCAATGGGACCAGTATAACACAAGGTTTGTTACTAGAAAAGACACCTAAAAGTTTTTTCATAAATTATGGTTGTGGATTTTACTTCGGTTTTGTCAAAGTGAAAATTCCTTACACCACCTTTGGGCCACTGAAACCAATCCTATTTTCTATTAATGTGCATGTAGCTAGATCTTCTTTAGTAGGGTCATGCGGGTATCTAAGGATTTATGCATGATTCAAGAAATTAAATTAAAGGCTAGTCATGTGATCAAATAAATAGTCAATTTGATGTTTGACTTTTCTTACTAGTGTGTTAAGTATCCATGAGGGAGAATTATTAAGTAGCCATGAGGGAGAATGATTATGATAAGGAAATCAAATCAATCCCCTTGCTTGTTGTTTTTCTGAATTGATTTCCCTTGGCGAACCCAACTTTTGATTTCAATGACTTCTATGTGTGGGTTTTATTGATTATTATGAAAAGCTTGTGGTTTTATCTTCTGTCCCTTATCCCTTTAGTCATTAGTCCGTGCCTGAGCAGTCGGCCAAGATCCGAATCGACGGTCGTTACTTCGGTGTTTAAATACCTATAGATTCAAATTTCATTCTTTTCTGTGCATGGATGATGAGTGAAGGATAAGAATTTGCCATGTTTTCTATCCCTTACTTATCTTTGAGTTGATTGATTCATGGCTGAATTTTTAGTCTTTGCACCTTCTTATGAGCAAGTACCTCTACGACTTGATTGATTAAAACTTCTATTTATCTCTGTGTTTTTAATTGTTTGAACTTGGGTACATCTCTGCATTTTTATTGATAAACTCTACATTGTGAATGATAAACCTATGAGTTGAATGGCAATCCCTTGGCAAATCCAACTTCTAATTTCAATGACTTCTTTGTGTGGGTTTTATTGATTATTATGAAAATATTGTGTTTTTATCTTTCGTCCCTTATCGCTTTAGTCATCAGTCTGTGCCTAAGCAGTCAGCCAAGAGCCGAATCGACGATCGTCACTTCGGTGTTTAAAGACATATAGATTCAAATGTCGTGCTTTTTGGTGCATGGATGATGAGTGAAGGATGAAAATTTGCTCTGTTGTCTATCCATTATTTATCTCTGAGTTGATTGATTCATGGCTGAATGTTTAGTCTTTGCGTCTACTTGTGTAGATTTGGTTTTTCCTTGAAATTCATCTGATCAATATTTAATTTAATATGCTTGGATTTTTAGTCAGTAACTAAATGAATTTCACTTTTTTTCAGTCTTTAGAACAACCAAATTCAACACTCACTTTTGATATGGCTTCTCTTCCAAACCATAGACTCTTATCATAGTAAACTGCTCAAAAAGGAACCAGTGTCCCACTTTGGTGGTCTTTTCCAATTGTAGTGACCTTTTGACTAAAGAAATAATTATAACGAATATTTCATTTTGGATAATAAAGTCTAATATAGAAATAAAAGAGTCTTAGATGGGAACTAATTATTATACTCATTTATTATTTCACACATATTGACCAAAGTTATTGAATGCTTATCTTATTCATAATATTTATATTCATATTATATAACTTCAAATTGACAACTTATTAATTAATTAATTAATAACTTAGACATTCGTAACTAATGTGTTTATTGAACCATAATATTGTATGTGTGTTGGATATGTAGGCATATATAACACACACATATTGCACACATAAACGATCATAACAAGCAATGTTCCTAATGCATATCTTTAAAATTTTCACAATTAATCATGCATAAAAATAAATAAAGTAAATCAAACTTCAAATAATCCTCATTAAAGAAATAATAATAATTCAACATTCATCCATCTTTAAAATTGAATTATTATAATTTAAACATGGTATGAACTATATGAGGAAACAAGGAATGGCATATCGAATCCCAAATGTGATCCTCAATTGACTTAGAATCACCCCTCCCTTTAAACCCTTAATTCCAACTCGCATCTCCCATCCCTTCCTTTGTTGAAATATGTTGGAGTTTCGACTATATTGATCTAACTCTAGATATAATCCATATGTGAAAGCATCAAACCTTTTGATCTAACATTTCTAGTAGACAACTAGTATTAGTCATCACACATCTAGGGGAGTGTGGATAGCATGACCCTCCAACAACGCGAGGAGAGTGTGGATATCTATAGACATTACCATTTGGAACCATTAATTTTGTGACAATTAAGACTCACTCAATTTCATCTTCTTCAAAATATATATGTCATTAAAACTCACATTATTAGTTGTAGAAATAGGCTTCATTACCACCATAAATTTTGTGACAATTAAGAATCACTCAAAATCATCATGTTCTTAATATATATCTCATTAAAACTCACATTACTATGTTTACAATAGGTTATGATGCACTTACATTTTAAATTATTGTCATGATTGCTCTCAATCAACGTGAATTTCCACCTTATATGGCTATATTTTATCTAGATTTCTAACTCCAACTAAGCCTCACAAATATTACATTTTCTCCACCTCATCTTAATTTATATTAGAAATACGAACAATCCTCATACCATCCCATGTTGATGTTATTAGTGGGTGTGTGAGGTTATGAAGATTAAACTCTTTGTTTTGGGGATTCTAATGCATTGCATTATATGTGGTCTTAGTAGATCCAACCATAGGGAACTTTTAAGAAATCTTAAAGAAATGTTCTAATACGTTTTTTTAGTGGATCCAACCATAGGGAACTTTTAATGAATCTTAAAGAAATGTTATAAGGAATATATATGTGGCCTTAGTGGATTGAACCATGTTCAAATATTATGCACATGCTATTGAGTTAATTTTGGGTAGTTATCCACTCAGTGTTAGACTTTATTGCTTTCTATATTCTCAAAAGAGTGGGTCACCGTAAATGGATAAATACATGTTAGAAGTTGAAATCATGCGTCTCAACAAGAATGTATTATCTTCTCTAGTGATCTTAGTTAAAAAGAAGGATAAGTCTCGAAGGATGGTCCTAGACTATATGGAATTTAATAAATTGCGCTTAAAGATAAGTTTCTCATTCCTACCATTAATAAATTATTAATTTGTATTTGTAATCCCCTTGCTATTTTTCTGAATTGATTTTCCTTGGCAAACCCAACTTTTGATTTCAATGACTTCTATGTGTGGGTTTTATTGATTATTATGAAAATATTGTGTTTTTATCTTTTGTCCCTTATTCCTTTAGTCATCATTCCATGCCTGAGTATTCAGCAAGGAGTTGAATCGACAGTCATCACTTCGGTGTTTAAATACCTATAGATTCAAACGCCTTTCTTTTTTGTGCATGGATGATGAGTGAAGCATAATAATTTGTTCTGCTATCTATCCCTTACTTTTCTTTGATTTGATTGATTCATGGATGAATGTTTTGTCTTTGTGTCTTCTTATGAGTGAGTACCTCTGCGACGTGATTGATTGAAACTTCGATTTCTCTCTGTGTTTTTAATTGTTTGAACTTGGGTACATATCTGCATTTTTATTGATAAAATTTTCATTGTGGATGGATATTGAGGAGAAATGTCGACACAAGATTCTCCAAACATTCCTTGCAAATGCTCTAGTTCTCCCAAGAAGGAAGAACAATAACTCATTCTTCAACTGAGACTTGAGTGATGAACAACAATCTCGTTAGAGGATATTTTCAAACGAGTCTGTGAATAGATCAACTGCAGAATGTTCTCAAGAAAGTGATATGGATGCAATCTTCTTAGATAGGTTGTGTATTGATACTCCTACACCTAAGAATATAGGGAATGTCTCAGGACAAGAGAATATTTTTGGAAATTTTTATTGATTTTGTTTATTTTTGTTGTATTTTTGTGTATTTAAATTTATGTGAAATTAAATGTTGTAATTAGTTTCAAATGTGTGTGTAGACAATGCGTTTAGAGAAAGGGGTGACAATGAAAGAGAGAGAGGTTGTCACGAAGTTCCAAATATCGGTGCAGAGGGTGAAGGTGGATTCAGGAGGCCATGTTATCAAGAAACAAAAGATTACACTCCTACATCCACCTATCCTTCAGATGTTGGTGATGAACTTCCCTAGGAAGAGATTAATGAAGCAATGACACTTGAGTGATACTCAGGTTTTAAAAGGAGGTTGGAAAATGATTTATTGGTCTTGGAACTCCCTCAGGAGAGTAAACAAAGCTTGCAAATTGTTTTTCATTCATTGGAAAACTTTATAGACACATATAAAAAGATGGGGCCAACCACTGATAGTTTTGTCGATCTAATGAGGCGAAAAAATTCAGAAGTGATGGGCCATGATAAATGGGAGATAGTAAAAAATATTGTTTCAAAAGAAGACATCATTTCGATGTTCAATTTCAAAGAGAGGCCAAAGAAGAAGATGTTGAAGGTGCAATATTTTAAGCACCCTGACATTATAGGACATTTGTATAACATATTTTTGGCAGCATATGAAAAATTATAGTGGAACGATGAGGTTCCACACTATTTTGCAAGACATTTTTTTGCATAGTTTTTCTTGCACATGCACCCTGATTATACTAGTCTATCATCCAAATATTATGGGACTAGTAAAGGACGAGCATATGATTACAAAGGGGAATATCAAAATGTGACATTGTTGATGCCTCCACAACCTTTAGTACCTCACCCAATAGGGGCATTTGCTTCACATTCAGAGTTGCAGGCTATATCAGAGGTTGGAAAAGAGGCCAGGAATGCAATCGGGGAAAATTTGGAATAGATGTTTTATGGTGTTGATGTTGGCATGAACCGTCAGCGAGCGAAAGCCAATTCCTAGGCCATATTTGTTTATAAAATAGATGCGGAGTTAGATACGATGTCAACAGAAGATGTTTTGGAGTATGCAAATTTTTTCCTGGATGGTTGGAAGAAGGTCATTCAGAATGATGAACCGAACTCCAGATTGGTATGTGTTCTAGTTGTTAAATTTTTTAAGCATTTTATGATAGTTTACTTTTAATTCGAGATTTAGATATCATTGTATCTATATAAATAATCAAGTTGTTATTGTCATTAATTACAACTTGGATATATGTTAAATGAATCTTTAGTAAGTAGGGGACTTAATTCCACAAGTTTAAATTTGGATGGATTGAATCAGGTATGTGTTTTCTAATAGTTGTTCAATCTCCAATCTTTTGAATAAGAGATCAACAACATTTATAATTTTGTATAAATGTGAACACATTGAATCCTAGATTTAGTTTTTAGTTGTGTTGTTCATAAATCCCTATTCCATATCCTACTACTTGGGCATGCTTGTCTCAATTCTCATTGGGAGAGTTTGAAGAGGGTGAGAGTTCACAGGTATCATTTAGTGTGTTAAAATAATTTAAATTTAATGTGTTATAAATATTTAAATTTAATTTTTTTAATTTTCAAATTTGAAATGTGTTATATAAGCTAATGTGAAGAAGAGAGTACCTAAGAGTGTGCTTGGGAGAGAGATTACGATTGAGGAGGAAGCAGGGGAATAACTCAGATTTAGGAAAGATGTGTTCATTTAGGATGATTCATAAATGTATGTTTTTTACTTTTATCATTTTTTTTTTCTCAAATTTTTAGTTTAGTCTTTCCTATTCAATGCTATGATCAACTATTTTGAAATATATAGAAACCCTAGATAAGTTTATCGTTGTCTTAAATGGTGTACATTCAAACTTATTTAAGGTTAGAACATGAAGACCTAATTTTGAACTTGAACATTGGATTATTTGAGAACATACTCTATCCCATATTAGAAAAGAGAAAGTTTCTAATTTTTCTTCGATTGCATTCCTTACTTTCTTGTCCACGAATGGCGTAGTATGGACATTTGTGTTTTCTACATATAACGAAGTGAATTCCTTCTTGCCTAGGTATTGTCAAACTGTTAACTAAATTGGTTACTAATCACAAAAACCAACATTCAAGTAGATTTACAAATAAGATCACACATATTGTATATGTGAGCTAGTTCACACATAATTTCAAAGAGCATTTAATTATATCTAATATGAATACATTCCATTTAAATAGTTTTTTAATAATGACTTAATATACATGTGCAGATTTGTGTTTTCTTCATGTACATGCAAGATTATAAGAGAACATCTATTCCACTGCAAAAAGAGGAGATAATTATTTTCCGAAAGAATGGTTTTTAAAATGGAGATTTGTGAACTTTTTTTAGATATAAGTAGTTTTTTGGAAGAATGGATTAATATGGAGATTTATGATTCCTTTAATTTGAAAGGGCATCATGAAATTTGATTATATGACCATTGTAGAGGAGAGAAGTATTTTACTACTGAGGAGATTAGTATTTTATTGTTGTGTAAATACGATCAAATAACATCACCTGAGATGAGAATTTATGAAGGATTTTAGACCTTATCTACAAGGAGAATTTCCCCTAAAGGATTTGAGACTTTATCCACAAGGAGATAAGTATTTCATTGGAAGAATGATTCAATATGAAAATTTGTGAACTTTCTTCATACACAGTTCTATATTTATTTTCAGATTATTATCTAACACTAACTCACAATTGTTTTTACCAAGAACACAATTTTTCTCTTTAAATTTTTTTAAGATTTTAGATAAAATTTACAAATTGTTTAAATCATGTATGCTTAATGTGGAGAGTAACTATCTTAAATATGTTTAACTGTTGTCAAGGGTATGTTATTATTTCTTATTGTTTATTTAATATTTAGTTACAATATATATACTAATATGTGTTATTTGTTTTTTTATTACTGTTTTTTATTGTTACAGATGTCTAAATTATATTTGGTGGAAAATATGCTTATAATATATTTTGTGGGAAATAGTATGTTGGAGGATGAGACTTAACTCTTTTGATATGTATGCCAATTTTGTTTTAATCACAATTTTTTAATTATGTATTATTTCGCATGTTTGAATCGTAATTTTTTTATTTTTGAATTATGTTTTTCTTGCATGTTTGAATTGCAGGAATGAAATGATCTATCTTATGGCTTAGAGTCCAAAATTTTGGATTTAAATGTCTTAGTTTTTGTTATCATCCTAAAATGGATGTGGAACCTATGTATTTTACAGTGTAACTATTCAGACTTTGATTATATATATATTATTTCTCAAAGTTGATGAAAAAAAAAGGGGCAAAGTTGTTAGTAATGAACTAATGTTTTGTATATTCTTATTTTTACAATGCATTAAATTAAGCATCAAACTCTTAAATACCTTTTCGCTATGTATTAATTTAAATATTTCATTTTATGTTCATTGTGGAGTGTTAAAAATATGATTCTATTGACATATTATCAAATAATTTTAGCATAATAATTTTATATTAAAAGATTTATTTATTTTCTAGTTACTAATGACCAAATACTTTTCTACTATGTATTAATTTAAATATTTCATTTTATGTTGAATGTAGACTATTAAAAATATGATTCTATTGACATGTCATCAAATAATTTTGGCAGAATAATTTTAGCAGAATAATTTTATATTAAAAGATTTATTTTTCTTAGTTAATGACCCTGTTGGTTACATAGATACACTTAACTAATAAAAAAACCAAAGGAAAAACTAAAGGAAACATAGGCATATGAGATCTGCTAAATAAATTGGTTACATAGATGCACTTAACTAATAAAAAAAACTAAAGGAAAGAATAGGCATATGAGATCTGCTAAATAAATGAAAATAAAAAATTAAAGTGTGAAATAATACAAGAATGTGTTATTATTTATCTATTTAAGAATATGCAAAGCCAATAATATAAGAAAGTGTTGTTGTTTATATATTTAAGAATATGCAAACCCAATAGATGGACAAGAAAAAAGTGAATTGTCAAACATACAAGATTGTATCATTGCATATTTATTTAAGAATATATGATAGTAGACAACATGTTAAACCATGAAAAATCTATTTGAGAATATATGGTAGTAGAAAACACTTTAAACCATGCAAAACCTATGCTAGTATGAACTGCACTAAAAGGAAGAAATGTTCATGATCTACCAATTTTATTTCAGAAAACTTGTGTTTGATTTTGGAAGAAGGTAACCAATGTGGAATTCAAAAGAGGAGGTATGCATTCAAGCATTGTGTTTTAGACATGCCAAGAAACAACACATACCCCTTGTACAAATCAGATAACATGTATGGAATATAACATGTATGAAAAAGAATTATAATAAGAAAACGACAGGCTATGGTTTAGTACTATTCACATAAACCCACATTTTTGTAAGAGTCTTCACTTGAATTTAGACAATGTTGTATTAATTTCCTTAAATTTGTTAGAGAAGATTTATTAATTACAATTTATGCAATTTAATTCTAATGATTAACACTTCTAAATAAGTTTACATGAAAATCAACATAATTATTAAAATGGAGATTCTAAATAATTTCAAATTTTAAATGAAAATCAACTTAATAATTAGAATGAAGATATTGATATATATATGATATTATTATTAAAGTGTTATTACAACAAGTAGAAGAGATGTTTAAATTGTTTTTAGTTGTTAGAATATTAATTTTAAAAATGAAAAAAAAAATTACCACTTAAGGAAGTCAATGCTCTCAAATCTAGGATAGAAGAGATGTTCAACTCTTCATTGATTGCTGCAATAGTAATAAAAATAAAATTCTCAAGATAGAATATATATCCAAATTAATTATAAGTAATATTTATACAATAAAATTTTGAAATAGAAGAGATGTTCAACTCTTTTTTGGTTTGTGTGATAATGATAAAATAAAATGCTCAAAATGATATGACAATAAAATAAAACCTTAAAATGGAAGAGATGATCAACTCTTCTTTAATTTTATCATGTAGTCATTAAAAAAATGCTCAAAGTTAGAAGAGATATTCACCTCAAAGTTTATATATCCTTAATAAAATAAAATCTCAAAATGAAAGAGATATTTTTAACTTCTCTTTAATTTTGAGAACAATAATTAAAAAAAATATTCAAAATAAAAGAGATGTTCAATTCAAATTTAATTTATATAATGCTTGTAAGATAAAATAAAAATCGGAATGAGTTAAAATTTGAAACAAGATATTATTACAATAAAAAATATAAAATATGTTTAACTTTTTTTTAAAATTAATGCAATATTATTAAAATAAAATGGAAAAAAATACTATTGAAAAAAGTAAGTGTTCAATGGAAATGGTGTTTAACAATTTTTTAGTTTAAAATAAAATGTTCACAATACAAAAGGTATACAACTCAATTTTGATTGGTGTAATGCTCATAAAATAATTTTGATTGGTATAATGGTTGAAAAACACAGATAAAATATGGTTGAACCATTTTTGTTCGACAACACATGTATTCCAACAGAGGACGAACACCTTCAGTAACCACTCACATAACCAGATCAAAGATCAACACATCGATGTTTTCACATGGTAAAACTCCTATGGGGAAACATCCATGGCCCCAGCCAACGTGACCACTTGGAACAATTTATTAATGCAAAGAAAAAGATTACAGAGAGATTTTACAAGAGAGTTTCTCACAATCGATCATCGACAAATGACCCTTCATGCTCTTTAAATAGAGATCATTGACCAATCGAGTGTTAAGCCATGGATCAATGGTTGTTAAGATTGATGAGAGTATAAACCGTCAGATCTCTCTATGTCGGGAACATATCGTGACCATCATATTTCCTAACTACAAATGCATACTAATGCATACTAAAGAAACACACTAGAAAACACACTTTTACCTAATGACATAATAGACCAAGTAGATCTTAGCAAACTCATAAGTGTCTAAATATCCTAACATCCCCCCTAAGAACAACTTGGGATAGGATTGAAGGATTTACAATAGTGACACAATAGGAGAAGGAAGGGCATTAGAGCCTATTCCCCCTTAATGACAACTTTCTAAACTCCTAACATAGATCAAAGTTTGGGAAACTTCACTTCTATAAGAGACTTTTTGAAAATGTCTAACACTTGATCTTCTGTAAGGAAAAATAACATTTTAATAACTTGATCATGAATGAGCTTTCTGATGAAGTGCATGTGTAGCTCGATGCGTTTGCTACGCTGATGTTGAACTGGGTCTTTGGAGAGCTTGATGGCACTTTGATTGTCACACCAAAGGTTGGTCGGATGCTGGTGGTGGAATCCAAACTCTGAAAGAATCTATCGAAGCCATAGGGTTTCTTGACTTGCATTTACCGTTGATCGGTACTCTACTTCTGCTGAAGAAAGTGCAATATCCTGTTGTTTCTTACAGGCCCAAGTGACAGGTCTTGAACCAAGGCTGAAAACATAACCTGCAATAGACTTCCGATCATCAGGGTTGTTGGCCCAATCTAAATCAGTGAAACAAACCAATAAAGGAGTCCCCCCTGAACTGTAATGTATCCCAAACTAAATTGTACCATGAACATAGCGAAGTATCCTTTTAGCTGATTTCCATTGGATTTCATGGGGTGTTTGTATATATTGGGAAACAAGACCAACAACAAAGGAAATATCAGGATGGGTATGAATAAAGTATAAGAGGCTACAAACTAACTTATGGTACAAGTGGCAGAAATCTTGACTCCAGACTGGAATGGAGAAGGGGTTGGTTTACAATCGCCCATGTGAAAGTGATGAAGAAGGTCACAAACATACTTAGACTGGGAAAGAAAAATTCCTTCATTGGTTTGCAAAACTTGAAGGCCAAGGAAATGATGCAAAAATCCTAAGTCTGCCATTTCAAATTTCTTCTTAAGGCTAGTTTTCACATGGTTTAAAAGTTTTGAGTCACTACCAGTAAAGATAAGGTCATCAACATAAAGGACAAGGATTATGAGATGGCTTCCTACTTTCTTGTTATAGACATTAGGATCAGAATGGCATCTAGAAAATCCAATGGTAATAAGAAAGTTGTCCATTTTGGCATACCAAGCTCGGGAAGCCTGCTTGAGACCATAAAGAGATTTCTTGAGGTGACAAACAAGGCTAGAGTCATTCTGGACATAGCTAGAAGGTTGTTCCATGTAGATTTCTTCTTGCAAATCTACATGCAAGAAGGCGGATTTAACATCCATCTTATGGACCTCCCATTTATGTGAGGCGGCTAGGGCAAGAACAAGGCGGATGGAATTCATTTTTTCTACAGGGGCAAAGGTTTCATTATAGTCAATTCCTTCAACTTGGGAAAATCCTTTGGCAACTATCCGAGCCTTGTGTCTTTCAACACATCCATTCGATGCATACTTAGTTTTGTAGACCCATTTGCATCTAGCAAGTTTTCTTCATTTTGGAAGAGGTACAAGATCCCAAGTATCATTTTCCACTAAAGAACGATACTCTTCATTCATTGTTGTATCCCAATCTAGATGACCCGAAGCTTCTGCAAATGTCTCTGGATCATGAGTTTCTGAAACTTGAGCCAAAAGAGAAGAGGCTTGCTGGAACTATGAACGTGTCCGACGCTGATATGAAGGATCATCGACAAGATCACCAACTGCTTCTCGTGTTGAATGGACCCATCTAGGAAGTGGTGGAGTTGGTGTTTGTTCAAGTTCAAAGGACTCATCTGGAAGAGGGTGAGAAGGCGGAGGTGGATTTTCATCCTCACTTTCATCATATGAAGAAGAAACCAAATTATAAGAAGGCACAAACGTCGAAGATGGCTCGTAGGCCGAAGAAGGCACAACCATCGAATTAGGCTTGCAGGCCAAAGAAGGCACAAACGTCAAATTAGGCTTGCAGGCCAAGAGATTTTGATCAAATTTAACATCTCTTCTAATAATAATTTCATTACAATGTGATTGAAGAAGTCTGTAACCTTTGACATCTTCAGAATAACTAAAAAATATACACTTCTCACTTTTAGGCTGCAATATTTTCCTTTTCTCATCAGGGATGTGAGCCCATGCTATACTGCCAAATACACGGAAGTGACTTACATATGGTTTAATTTTAGTCAAAGCTTCTTTCGGTGTTGTAATTTTAAGAGCCTTTGTGAGAGTGTGATTTACTATGTAATTTGCACAGTTGATGGCTTCTGCCCAATACTTTAGACTTAATCCCTTAGATTTGATCATACAATTATCCATTTTTTTTAATGTGCGGTTATTTCTCTCAGCAACACCATTTTGTTGTGGTGTAAATGGAAGAGTTTGTTGCATTTGGATTCCATGTGTAGTGCAGTAACTTGTAAAATTATTGTTCACATATTCGCCTCCATTATTTGTTCTTAACCTTTCAATTTGATATCTAGATTGCTTTTCTACAGGGGCCTTGTAGGCCAAAAACTTGTCAAAAACTTCGCTCTTAAGTTTTAAGAAGTAAACCCAAGTACATCTGGAAAATTCATTAATGAAAGTTAAGAAATAGTTGCACTCAGAAAAAAAAAGGAGAAGAAAGTGGACCACACAAATCACTTTGAACAAGTTGCAAAGGACATGAGGCATGCCAAGAGGAACGTTTGTCAAAATTGTCCCAATGATATTTGTCGAGAACACAACCGACACAAACACCAGCTCTGAATGAAACAAGAGGAAGACCAATTACCATCTGTTGATTACATAGTTTTTTCCATGAGAGATAGTTTAGATGACCAAACCGTTCATGCCAAAGTTTGTTCAAGTCATCGCTATGAGCAACAAAAACCGATGAAAATATGATGAACCAAAGTTGTCAAATTTGTACAACCTGGTAATATCATCAACAATTCTAGTTGCAAGAACATTCTTAGGATCTTTTAGATCCTTGATTACAACTTGGTGAGGTTAAAACTCTACAGTTTTACCTTCACCTGAATGAATGATTTGATATACTGATAGAAGGTTACAAGAAAGATTTGAAACACATAATACATCATTGAAATGACCATTTTCTACTTGAACTGTTCCAGATCCTTCAACACTAAGAGATCTATCATCACCAACAAATATGTGTTTGGTGTTACATTCATTTAGAGTAGAAAATATGGCTCTATCCTTAGCCATATGATAGGATTCTCCAGAATCAATAAGCCACTCATCAGAAGTAGAAGTAGAATTTGTAATGAAGGAGACACCAAAATCAAAAAGTGCATGTCCATGAGAAGAAGAAGAAGAAGAATCAATACTGATGTTGTGCTTCTTCAATGCTACTTATAAAGCGGCCATATTCTTGAAACATTTGGACTCATCATGGCCATCTTTATCACAAAAGTTGCAATGTCTGTTAGTATTCTTATTTTTATATTTTGCTCATTTGTCTCCATTATGAACAAAAGTTGTCTGAGTGGGTTTGGGACCTCATATTGCTTGTTGTTGTGGCGAGGATGTTGTTTCTCGGGATTATTGGATTTATCCTTTTGATGGAAAACTAAGGATTTGATGGAGGTACCTACAGTGATGATCACTCCAAGTTGTACTAGCTTATCTTGCTCTCTAATAAAAAAATCACAAAAGTTCTCAAGAATGGGTTTTTGATAAGCTTTCTGTAAAACTTCTTGTATGACATAAAAGGTAGATAAAAACAAAGAATATGCACTACCTAGCTTAGAAAGAATAAGATAGATGCAACAATCTTCTTCTATCTTTATCTCACATTCTTCACATAAAGTTCTGAGTGTTTTAAACTTAGATAGATAGTATTCAATGCAAGAAAAATCACTTGGACTCAAAGTTAGTACTTGATTTTCTAATTGTTGTGCTCAAATAATATTGTGTTTACCAAACACAAATTCAATCTTTTCCCAAGCTTCTTTGGGTTTATCAATTGATTGAAGGTGGAGCCTTAAATCAGGACACATGGACATTCTGATTAATCCACGTGCTTCGTCATTCCTATTATCCCATTTGGATTTCTTATCAGCATCAGTGGGTGTTGTTTCCTTTCCCAAGGTAATCCGGTACAAGCCTTTACTTCTTAATAAATCCTCCATATGGGATTTCCATTGGAAGTAGTTGGTCCTAGTAAGTAAGAGATTACTTGTAGAAGCCATATTAAATATGAAAATAATATTGATTTAAAAATTGAAACTGATGATCTGAATGGAAAGAGATCGAAGAGTTATGCAGTTTAAAAAAAATGGCATTGAAAACAGACTTCGGATGTGAGAGTTATGCCATTTTTAAAAAATGCATAAACAGTAATCAAAGGACCACGTGGTAGTGTAAGTTGCTTTATGAAGTGACCCACTTTTATAAAGAGAAGTGGGGCTAACTTTTACAAAGAAAAGATGAATGCAAAATAAATAATTATAAAATAAAATATTAAAGCTGCTTATAGTGATTCACTTTTATACTTGAAGTGAAATACACTTTACAATTTTAGCATGAACTTTTTCAAAAAATGTAACAAAAGAGAGACTTGAACTCAAGAACTCTTACTTAATAAGGCAACTTTTAACCCAATGGTCTAGCAAAACATATTGTAATGTTCAAAAGGAGGATTGTTGAACTGTTGTTGTTGTTGAAGACGGCCTTGGAGAGCATGCTAAAAAAGAAGACGGCCTTGGAGAGTGTGCTAAAAAAAAAAATCTTTTCACACAAGAAAACAATTTCGCTTCTCGATGACAATAAGGGTTAGATATCGGTTAGTTTACCCAGAAGATGCAACTTGTTGTTTTTGAATATGGTCTTTGAGAGCGTTCTAAAAAAAAATCTTTTCACACAAGAAAATTTTTTTGCTTCTCGATGACAACAAGGGTTAGATCTCGGTTAGCTTACCCGGAAGATGCACATTTTCGTATTTGTTTATGGTTTTCCAATATCGCATAGGGCGCGAGGCAAAGAAAATACGCAGATCTAAAAGATTAGCAACCCAAAAATAAAAAATACAAAACCAAAATACTTCTCTGCAAAAATTTTTAAAAATCCGTATTCAAACTTTATACCTTTGAATCTGATTGTAATGGTTGTATCTTGGGCAAACGAAAAACTTTTCAAGTGAAACAAAAAATGTTCCTGAATGAAACGAGTGCTCTGGACGCAATGGAACAATCCTCTCAGCCTAGAAATGTACAGAAATGACAAAAAATGGAGATGAGACAACTCGGCCTCAAGATCTCGATCTACAATAGGAGCGGGTCTTCAAACAGGTTATGATACCATGTTCGGCAACACAAGTATTCCAACAAAGGATGAACACCTTCATTAAACACTCACATAACAAAATCAAAGATCAACACACTAATGTTTTCACGTGGTAAAACCCTTACGGGGAAACATCCACGACCCCAGCCAACACGACCACTTGGAGCAGTTTATTAATGCAAAGAAAAAGATTACAGAGAGATTTTACAAGAGATTTTCTCATAATCGATCATCAACAAATGACCCTCCATGCTCTTTAAATATAAATCATGGACCAATCGGGTGTTAAGCCATGGATCAATGGTCGTTAAGATCAATGAGAGTATGAATCGTCGGATCACTCTATGTTGGGAACATATCGTGACCATCGGATTTCCTAACTACAAATGCATACTAAAGAAACACACTAGAAAACACACTTTTACCTAATGACACAATAGACCAAGTATATATTAACTAACTCCTAAGTGTCTAAATATCCTAACAATTTTATCTGTGTTTTTTAAGAATGACCTGAATTTTTTTATACATACCCTTTTTATACATATCCTATTTAGAAATATGGTTGAAAATAGTCAAAACAAGTAATCAAATTTTGGAATGTACTTTCAATGAAAAATAAAAAGTTCTGGAATTTACATGTGTCACTTGTTTAAAAACATCGTAATGGTATTCCATCTTCAATTATTCGTTCATGATCGACTTTGGACATTTTCCATTTTCTAACTTTTATTTATTTTTATTGAACTTCTATTCACTTTATGTGCGTTGCACATACCAAATGACTATATTGAAAACTTGTGACATATGACTGGTAGTATTGAAAGAGAACATGAGTATTGGTTTGATGGGTTTCTTGAAAAAAACATCATTTCAATACAATGGATCATCTTTCATGTATAAAACCATTATCATCAAAATCTTCTAATAGCTTCATGTTTTGTTCTATGCATCGCATCAAAAATTATTTCGCGTTTTCAGTGTTGTTTATAGGTGCAACCATGGAAAAAACATCTCCTGCAAATAATTTTATATATTGGACAACAAATAGTTTGTGTTAGATTATCACACAAGTACATCTACAAGTTATTTGAAAAAATTTAAACATAAAAATTACCTTTTCTAACAAGATCAGAAACTCTATCGCCATCAACTGACACTATAGTTTCATTTGATTTCATCTCCTCTGAGCTTGCAAGTGGAATTTCCCCTTTTACATTAAGTTTGATATGTCTCCAAGATTAAACATATCCTACATTTTCATTTTCGCGAATATCTGTGGATTATGTGTCCTCTATGCAAACTGAACAAAAACAAGACTCATTTCTTCTATCAAATGCAAACACATTTTGAAAACGTTTTGTTTTAACTAAATGTATTTTTCGTGTCCCAGGTATTGTACTGGCATCATATGAGGTTGATCTATTTACATCTTATATTCCAACATACCAAAAAAACCTGCACAAGACAAGAACTTGTTAACTTGAAATCTATCAAGAAAATGATTGAAGTTTGAATATAAATTTGAAGACATTCAAATAAAAATATCATGTTTACATGTGTAACATTTATATATAGACACACCTGTGCACATCCCTTGACGGATTATATTTATGGCTTAACACCATTTTTCACCATTCAACAACTTGTTCAGCGGATTCAAATCGATCGACATGAGGGTTCATATGATACCTTCGAAGTGCTCGTTTTACACATGCCCATACACTGTCATGCTCTCCTTTTCCATGACCAGTCTTAAAAAAATTCCAACAATTTGTAATGTTTATTTTTTTATGAAGATAGCATAACCTATAGAATGATTGTAACAAACCTCCTCGTTATGACGACAAACCTCTTATAACAAGTGCAATTTTTTTTAATTTTTTTTCTTTTTGTGTGTGTGCATGTGTACCAGGGTAATAAAGACATTTATACTCTGTGTTGCAACACGACGATGAACATGACGCATGCTACTGCGAAAAAAATATAATGATCTAATACACACATCAATCATCTGCAAGCAATTAACGACAATCAACCAACAATAAATAAGACTGACTACCCGCCTGTCCTACCCTACAATGGTTAGGATCTCAAAAACACATAAGCAATGCTCAAGACCAGGTTCCCATCGATTTTAACCGTTTAAGGTCTCAAGGCTGACGACTGTTCTGAGGAACATGGAGGTTTCTACATCCTGCCTGACACAATCCAGACCAAAACTAAATATTCTAAATCAACAAACAACAATGACGATCGCTACGCGATAAATTTCTATGAATCAACACACATCACATGAATTCCATGGTGCAAGAGAATTTTATTACTAATCCATCATGAACCGACATAAGTGCGTGCACAATGAAATCAACTTTATTTTAATTCAAGAAGAAAGGTAGTCATCTACTTTACTTCAAGGCACGAAATTAATCATTCATTAATTCAACTGTAGCTACATACCATGATGCACAATAAGTATCAACTAAATCATGGAGCAAGGAAAACAATTATATCAGTCTCACCCCCTACAAATTCAGGGTGCATACATTCTATTATAACCATACAATTCGCTCATTCTCCAGCCTCTCTTAAAGGCGCGAGAGTAACCCGCTTGTTTTAAGAATGCTAAGAGAATAAATACCTAGTCAACCTGCTTCTCCTTCATTCATGATGTGGTACAATTATTAATAATTCAAGGTACAATCGAATTGAGAGCTACCTAACCGTGACTCCATCAATTCCCCATTTTATTTCATTTTGATGATATTCTTAAAATGGTGCACAATTTGATCTAAGAAAAAAGTTAAGGTAGATAAACATATAAATCTAGACCCGTTTCTAAACATACAGAGTCCTTCTTTGATTTATTTTATTTAGTTTTGTCTTGGCATAAGTCTCAATTGTAAATTGGTAGAGGTGTTGTAGTTATACAAAGATGATCACCTTTATTTATAATTGTATGCTGTGAAACCATAATTTTTTTTATAAAAAGTGAACAATTGTACAACAATAAAATTATTGAATTTGTAAAACAATAGTTTTTATTTTTAAATTTAAATAAAATTATTCAAATTGTAAAACAATAGAATTTATAAAAACGGATAATACGATTTCAACTAAAGCAGAACCTTTTAAACGATTTATAACTGTTACCCAAATTAATTGTATAGTATTATTATAATCACAAGGGCGAGTATGCTAGCTAACTGAAGAAACTAGCTAACTCTGACATCTGGGCCATAACGTTCGCTTCCTTATAGAAGGTAAAAAGACTCGTTGAAGGAACTATTCAAGAAACATCTATTTTGGAAAAAAAAAGGGTTTAGGTGCATCCAGTTATACGCTACCCAACCTGTGTAAACACCATTATCGCTATATGAAACCGGCATGTAAGGTTGAGTGTGGGACCAGCGTGTCTTAGCCTACTCTATAAATAGAAATACAACTCAATACTAAAATTTGATAAAAACATACCTATTAAAATGGACTTGTTAGGGTACTAAATTATAATAAATTTAACAAATCTTAACAAAGGAATCAACCAATGAAGGAACTGAATTTTACTAAACTCATAACTCTGCAACGAGTTTGGATATTATGCAGTTCGTTCGATAGTAATATGTGGACACGATACAACCAAGCATGAATAAGATGTTGCACATATAATTGGGAGACCTTTCAACTCAACAGAATAAGCCTAAAGCTCCTGGTCAACATGGACACTAGTAGGTGGAGTACTGCTATATTGATGCCAACAACCAATAATACCATAAAAAGAGAAACAAATGAAAATTTTACTCGTGGAAAAACAGTGGCTCAGATTGGTGAACACAAGAATTTGATACAGCCTAATGATGGAGGTGATAATAAAGAGAAAATGATGTGGAATGTTACTGTAATCGATTAAAAAGGCTTGGCTGTCAAAAAGGTTTAAGGAATTCACAACAATGATAGAAACTCCATCCACATATAAATATAGAACAAATCACACCATCCACAGGAATACGGTAGTGATAAAAACGCAGAGTGAATGCCAACCCAATGCAGAAAAGGGATGAGCTGTTAAAATGAATTTGTATGGAGGGATGAAGGGCGGATTCACTTGCCATTAACAAAAGGTGAGCCCACAGGCCGCAATCACCCTTAATCAATGATTGCTCAGGGTCAATCTCCGTCAGAGATGAAGGCACCGAGTTTAACTGCCATTACCCAAGAGCATGCAGAAACGAAATTTGCCAAAATCAAATTTCAGTAACAAAATTTACCTAAGCAAAAATTCCAGAAACAATTTCACAGTAACTAATTACAAAAACAAAAATGCGAGGAAGGAGTTTTCTTTAGTAACAAATTTACAAAAAGAGTGTGCTAGAAACAAGTTTTTCAGTGTGACATTATACAGTGGGTTTAGTTGTTCAGGGGATGGAGATGCAATGATAAATACACAGAAATTTCGTCGGAGAAATGAGGAAGGTGCAAGGCTAGAGTTTACTCAAAAGTTTACACAGTAAAATTTTTACAGCAATGATAAATACACAAAAATTTCATCGGAGTAAGTAAATAGAGAAAAACCATTCAATCCAATGAGATCCAACACAGATTGAAGTTAAATATTCCTTCATCTAGATTATCCAATACACATGCAGATCTAAATCATAAATCCTAATGCATTCTACTCTACAAAATAAAAGAGCGTATTGTTGCATGATCGCCCACATCGAATGACGTCTGCGTGCTCTGTGTCGCTCCCGCTCACCGACCGTCGAGACCTCACCAGTACCTCCCAACCAATGCTAGGGGTACTCTTCTTCCCCCTTAGCCCCCCCCCGAGCCGCAAAGGGGCCACACACTATCCAGAAGTTACGTCTAGCCCCCAGCTCGCCTCGCAAGGCCGAGCTACCACTCCTCTCCGAGCTGGGAAATCCCAACTCCCACAAGTAAATCAGTCAAGTCACTATTCCTGCAGTGTAATGTTACGCTAACAATCGATCCCCTTCTTCCTTTTCCTCCCTCTCTTTTATAGAGTTTTCAAACTTCCATTCTTTCCCTAAATCTCATTTAATTTAATTTTTAATAAAAATTCCTAAAAATTCTCCTTCGTACAAGTGTCACCCATCCCCCACATTCCTCCAATAATTATTTTCTTTAATTTATTAATTGTCTTATTTTCATCACCCACCTAGAGTTACTCCTAAAATTACTCCTAGGTGTCCCTAGATTCCCTTATAGGTTTTAAAGGCTTTCCCTATTATGAAGTTGCTAATTTAGTTCAATTTAGAAGGTTCTTAAATGCAAATTCTTTACTAAGTTGACCTCCCGCTTTTTACCATAAGTTACCCTCTTTCCCTTTTAATTTGAGCTAGAAATGAAAGTTGTGCAATTTAACCTCTCTTTCCTTTTATTATAATTTAGTATCCTTTTAAACTATCAAAAGTTAAAATAATTAATTTCTTCTTTACATTTTATATCCACCGATTTTATTTAATTTTCTTACTCTTCATTTTACCCAAAAAATTTATGAAGACCAAAATTATTACTCGAGTGGTTTTTTTTATTTTAACTTTTTATTATTTTATTTTTGTATAGATATTTTCTTAAGGGTAGACAAAATTTTACCCCTGGCGAAGTTTTAGACTTAGAACTTAGATTTTGAACTGGGCGACATTTAATTAGGGAAGTTGTTTAAAAATTTCTTAACGTGTTAATTGTCTTAGGTCCATATAGGTTCATACCTCCATCATCATCAACGTGATGTGCCCTTCAGGATGCACTAGGTGCTCCAAGGGTGCCACTCGCCTCATCTGTTTCCTTGCACGACGTGCCCTTCAAGACGCACTACGTGCTTCAAGGGTGCCACTCCCCTCTTCTGTTCCTTTGTGCGACGTGCCCTTTAGGACCCACTACGTGCTCCAAGGGTCCCACTCGCCTCTTCTGTTCCTTTGCATGACGTGCCCTTTAGGATGCACTACGTTCTCCAAGGGTGCCACTCGCCTCTTGACTGATTGGTAGACATCAATAACCCCTGGAGTCAACACTCCACTAGGTGAACTTGTGGGAGACTAAGGGCTTCTAAGGAATAAGGCCCCCACCTTATTACATGCCCCTTAGAATCATCGTGAGCGACTGTCCCAGTCTGCCCTCATGGCATCGTGGGTCCTCTCAAACTAGGTAAACGTTAACCTACAGTTCGAGCCATGGCGGGAGTGCTAGTAGGTTGTGGCAGGGCTATTGTCCACACCTCTCCCTCAACCTCTCTCGTAGTCGTGTGTGACCCCTTTACTCCATATATGAGTCTGGTCGACCAGCTATGGTAGGCCTGCATCATCAACAAATCATGTCAAAACATGTCCACATCATATAATCTAATCAAATGTACTAATATCACAATAAATCAATCAAACCCCAATAGCACACTCCCTGACTCGATCCAGAGTCCAAGGGGTTTCATCGATGCCTCTGCATCCTCAAGGTCCAAAACCCTACACACTTAGTAAAACCAAGTCAATAACACCTGTCTATGTCAATGTAGTAAAACAACATGTCATCTACCCATGACGCATCATAGTCAAAGTCAAATGTTTTAATATCATAATAATCCGGATCACTTGCGAGCAAGTGTCCTCGAAGAATAAGTTCTCTCAGTGTGCCAGAGCGGGATGTCACAATGATCATGAAGATTTGAACTGACCCAAACACCCATTTGACCATATCCAATGTCGATCGAAACCGATTTCACATTCTTTCAATGAATCATAAAATTTATTAAAACAGTGTTGTACATAATGTGTGTCATTTGCTCGATCATCACTTATATAAAAGTGATATTCTTTAATAACATGTCAATTCTCATTGGTTCTTTCTATATTATCAAGACTCCATTGAGCATGTCTATATAGAACGTGGAAAAATATTGTGACTTGATTAGAATGATAATATTCACTCTGTATTTCTTTTTGTGCAGCGAATGTGTAATTCTCTGCAAAATCAACTATAGACAAAATTGTCCCTGGTGAAAACACTTCATGAGATTGTTTGAATTGTATATCTTGCCATCGAGCTCTATGTGAATGCTTGGTGTATTTATAAATTTCTTCCTCAAACTTCTTCAAAAAATCTATCACAAATTTTATCTACCTTCAAATCTATCCTTTTGGAAATAACATTTGAAGAATGTGGAGCCATGTTGTTGATATATTCATATCTCTTTCAATTTACTGTTATATTAGAAAATGATTGATCATCCATATCAATATGATACTTTGAATGAGACAAACTTAGATTTCCACAACAATCACATTTATTTCTACCAACACATTTGTTTTTGTAAAATAAATCATCATCTTCTCTTTCACATAGAATTTCAGATATAAAAACATGGAATGTGGAAGGAGGAGGTGAACCTGGCCATAACGTTTTACCAAAATCCAAAAAACTGTCGTAATACAACTCAAATTCCACATGATAATGACAACAACAAGTGTCATGAACATTGATGGGTCTAACAAACCATGGTTTTTGTTGCACAAATGTATTGATCGAAATTTTAACTTCTGTGCTCTCTTCTTTGAAGTTATTGAACAATTCTATTTGTGTCATTGGAAATATATGTTTTGGATGTTATTCATATTTTTTTCATGCTATTCTTCGTTTCAACACATCTCTTGTATGTGGTGAAACACGAGATTCTTTCAACCAATAATTATGGGCCAATTCTTTAACATTTTCTACAAGTCTATTTTTGTAGGGTTGTCTGGAAATCACTGTCCAACAAGCCAGTTCATCATTTTCATCTATTTGCAATCGAAATTTTCTATGTTTGTGCAACGTTTTTCTTGATGTTTGCATCGTTTTTGCCATGTGTCTTGTCAAACAATATTTTATATTGTTAGATGAAACAATTGTTATTTTCATCACTCTACGTGCAACACTAACATCTTTTTTTGGGGATTTTCCAAAATCTTTTAATACACTAGTTATATTTTCAAAGACATTTTGTTTCACCTTTGTATCCTTTGTCGAATTTTGAATACCCAATAATGATGTAGCCTCTTTTAACTTTCTTGACTTCATTAGACAGAGTAAACGTTGAGCTTGTACTGTTACTGATTCATCTTTGAAAAAAGTATTATACATATTCTTAGTTCGATATCTTATATAATGCTCATCTTTTTTCTTCCCAAATTTATCAGTATCAACATTTTCTAATATTTCATCATCAATGTTGATAGATTCTTCTGCATATTTCAATTTAAAGTTTATATTAAAAACCAAAACCCGAACACAAATTCACTAAACTATATATACAAGTGTTCATCTTGTATTATCTAAATTTATGTACATACCTATAGGTGATTCGTCTTCTGCTTCAATTTCGGTTTCAACGTCTTCGTCAACATTATGAGACAAATATATTTATGTTTTTTGAAAAACATCAAATTGTAATTACAATCAATTATATTATTTATAATATTTTAAATTTAAATTCTATACTTTGAATTCTATACTTTCTGAATACAGTCTTAATGTGTGTCATGTGCTCGATCATCATATGTGCATGCATACCTGGTTGAACTTCTTGGTGAAAATCTTTATTTACATCATCGTCGTTTCTTTCTTCAATATTTTCACGTTCTCGTTTCTTTCTCCAATAATGCTCTTTACTTTGTTCATTTTTGCGAGTATCATCTCGAGTGCGATCAAATTTTCTCTTGCACAAAATTTTGTTTACCATTACTTTTATAGTTATCTGTAAAAGATATGTTCAACAAAGACTTCACCTTGAAAAAATGGTCAACATTTATCTTTCAACATATAATTTGTTATTCCAATAAAAACTTGAACAGACATCAATTACCTTATTCAAAAAAAACCAAAAAAATGATTCGAGACTTTGTTTAGGTGCTCTAGAAAACCACGTATCAATATCGATCCTCTGATTAAGCCTATGGAATAGAGGGAAGAAATAAAGAAAGAAAAGAATACAATTGCAATCAGTAATAGAAATGCTTTAAAATCCCTATCCCTAAGCTCATATCTATCTATCCATCCATTGAATTGTGTTAAATATGTTCGGCCGAAAGTGTATTTATATGATTTGGTGCAAAATGAAATGATACGACATGTCTTTTCATTTTTTCCGACTGATAGAATTCAATCAACATGCTTTCGGTCGAAAGAAAGTTTTTTCGGCCAAAAATCTCGGAAACCATTCAATTTTGACAGTTTCCGTTAGAATTTAGTCTTTCGGCCAAAATAATATTTTTTCGGCCAAAAGATTATTTCAGCCGAAAACATGAAATTGGGATTGAAAACAAAAGCCAGAGAATTTCCTCAAGCTTACTTGAACTTCAGAGGTTGAGGACTCCTGCAAATACTCAGAATTTGGTTTCGAAATTGACACCAGCATTTGCAAAATTGAATCTACTTTCAATTCCTATAACTTGTTTTCATTTTCATTATTTTTATCTAATTTTATTTAATTTTAAAAAAAAATCATTGCATGATATTTTCAACAGATATTATGATTCAATGAAATGAAATATCTATATCTCTAAAAATATACAGTGAAAACTTTAGAAACAATTATATTCATAATCCTTAAACTGTTCTTTTCAAAAGAGTATATTTAGATTTTACTTTTAAGTAAAAATTAAGATAGTTATAAGGTGTATAAAAACATGTGTTTAAAATCTGCAACATTTTCAGCTTGGTCAACTTAAAAAAATTCTAGAAATTATAATATTCATCCGTTAGATTCAAAGTTATAGTGATAATAAAATAGAGTCTCAGTAGATTGTTGCAGTATATTTAGTTTCTTAAAAACATAAGTTTAATAATAGATACATTGTTGTGGGAAAAAATAACTCATTATCATCCCTTTCATGTTTAAGGAACATATTGTTAAACAATTGTCAAATTGACATACCAAATATTGATAAACAAAAATTGAAAAATAGTCATTGGAAAGATAACAAAATTCTTCACAAGTTTTGTTTTTATTGTAAAGTTAAATTCTAAATAAAAAAAAAACTTTTGTATGTCGGAAGTTGAAGAACTTGTGAAAATACATTTTTTTTCTCATAAAACAAGCAGAAGTGTTACCCATCTTCATGATTTCACCCAGATCACTGTAAGAATTATGTCGTTATTAAGGATGAGGACCTCAAAATAAATTGGGATGACTGCTGGAATGAGGACGACACATAAGAGCATGATTACCTGACTCCTAGCTCCTACAGGGTCACGAAAGACCACCTGGTCTTGATTTTCGAGATGCAAAAGGATTTATCCGAGTAGCTTCATAACCAACATAACCTCAACAAGCACGTGGACGTCTTGTTCGACTCCCTGTCAAGCAATCCTGTGAAAAGTCGATGCCTGACTTATTGTCATCCATACGCCTTCAAAGTCCGCTAAGATGGACGCCTGGGTTCGCCTCATGTCTAGTCTCTTTACAATTTTTTTCTTTGGTTTTAGTGATAAGTTTTTTGTGAAATTGAAACTCTGGTTATATTTCATTAGTTGGTTGGGGCACTCAGTCGACCGCCTATTCTAATTTCCACACTTGTGGAAGAACAAGTGGAAAGTCCCCATATTCTCTAAAATAGATGTCATATTTTGGTCTATAAACAATACTTCCCACGTGTTTTGGTTTCCATTTATGTGGTAGAATAGATACCAAGTTTTAGTGTATACTCAAACATATGTAGCTTTTGCTAACCCAAAATAATACATTACTTTTTTATTTAAAAAAAAAAATAAAAATTAAAATACTAAAATATGAAAAAATAGCTTTAATCTAAACCATACTTTAGTTGTATCATCAATGAGTTTGTTACACAAATTAAAAGAGGGAAATATGAAAAAAATAGCTTGAATCTAAGGCATGCTTTAATTTTATCATTAATGAGTTTATTTTTTAAAGAAGTTGTATCATCAATGAGTTTGTTACACAAATTAAAAGAGTGAAATATGAAAAAAAAAAAAAAAATCTAAGGTATGCTTTAATTTGATCATTAATGAGTTTGTTTTTTTAAAGAGAAGTAACAAAAGTCAAAAAGTGGTGCATGTTTGTTTTATAAGAAGTCACAAATATCAAAAGAGTGGTGTATGTTATTGTTGTAGATAAGATGGAGTGTGCTTTCAATTACATAGTTAACTTCAATAATCAAATCTCTTTTCTTTTATATAAGTTAGACTAGTTTGTCACACACATTAAGTAAATGTTTTCAAAAAGTCAAATTAAAATGATTAGTGCATACATTTCAAGAAGACATATTCTTATATACATATTGTAAAGATGTATAATATGAATGAATTATATAATGGTTAAGGATAAATCAAGTAAAATTTCTGATAATTTCTATAATATGGTTAAGGATAATATGGTTAAGGGTAAACTTAAAAAAACCTTAATATATTAATTCACATACATAAAAATAATTATTTAAAATTTCACGTCCAATAAATTAATTCACATACTTAAAAATAATTATTCAAAATTTCACATCCATCATAAAATTGTGATATATTAATTCACATATCTAAAAATAGTTATTCAAAATTTCACATCCATAATCAGAAAAAATACACATGAACTAAAATCAAAGTTGTAATGTTGACTAATTCAACCAACAAGTGATGAGAGGTCTCTATGAATGCAGATCATATAATGACAAAGTCATGGAAGAGAGGTCTTTGTGAATGTCAGTCATGTAATGACAAAGTTAAAAAAGTGGATGTCTCCTATATTTTATAGTTGTGGATAACGATGTAAACCAAATATCAAAATAGATTGGTATGTGAGAACCATTTTTTATTATAAACAAGTGTTGCATGGAAGCATAGTCCCTACCGAGCTGGGGTTGATATTAGTTGAGTAGAATTTGCTTGTCAAGAATCTAGGAGACATGATTAGACCAGAATGATGATTAGGCTTCTAATACGTTTCTACTCTAAGTCGTATATTGGCTTTCACTTGGAACTTAGTGCATGTTCAAAGCTAATGGATACTATAGGAGGCTAGTATCTTCCTTACGTTACTCGGACACTCATTAGAATTAGAATTCATAGATTATATTCTTAGTAAGAAAAGATAGATATTTTTAGGAATTCAGACTGCATTGCTAGGATAGAACCTTTAGATGTTGCTTACTTTCTTTTGCCTCTACCAACTAGTACACATTCCACAAAATTTTGAACCAACATAGGTTGCAAGAAAGTGAACCTGTAACTAGTGATTTTTTATTTCATAAGATTATATGTAGTAACCAAAAATTGCATTTATTTCGCTAAACAAATTGGTTATGTTCTCTTTGGCCAGGATATTACTAAAATACTAATCGCAATTGTCACTTGGTTGCTTGGTTTCGTTATTATTTGTGGAGTACCTACCATATGTGCCACTTTCCATGAACCTACAAATTATGCCATATCCATGAACCTACAGATTCTGCCATGAAGTGTACCCACCACCTAACCTATGACATATCATACTTGGTATAGATTCTTCCATGAAGTGCACCCACCACCTAACCTATGACATATCATACTTGGTAACTGTGTAGAATGACGAGTTTATGAGTGAAATATTACAAATGGCACAACCAATAGATGTCATTGTTATGTTGTTAGTGCTATGTTGTTAGTTCTATGCTATCAATGCTTATCAAAAATGGCAACACCAATATCACATTCTTGCCAATTGGTGAGGAAAACATGCTCTGAAGTTGTATCCTTTTCATATGAAGAGGATACAGTCAATACATTTAACTATGAGAGTTCCTCAAAATTATGAGGAAATGATTTGAGATCAATGCAACCTTGCAAATTAAGTTTTTTAATAGAATTCAATAATCCAAAATATTCTCCTCTCAAAATTATGAGGAAGTTCTTTGAGATCAATGCAACCTTGCAAATTAAGTTTTTTAATAGAATTCAATAATCCAAAATCTTCTCCTCGTTGCTCCAAGATGATGCAAATTAAGCTCTTGTAGAGATTGCAGTGATCCAAAATTAGTTTCCAACTCATTCAAAGTCAAACAATAATCCAATCTCAACACTTGTAAAGATTGAAGATTTGAAAACGCTTTGTCAATTTGACCAATTTCAATATTTACAAATTTTCAAGTGGTTGAAAAAACATGAAAGAGATTTGAGAAAGACCAGAATGTAACCTTCCATCAAATTCCATGGATCTTAGAGTGAATGGTGGATATCATATGAAAATTATGACACTAATATATCACAACCATAATACAATTAAATTTACCAATTTAATATAAATAATTAAAAAACATGAGAATTCAAATATGTGATGGGCAGGGATAGGCAACTCTTCAGGTTCATACTTAAAGTATCTTATCTCCTTTGACATATGAATTGGAATATGCGAGTTTCCTCCTTGGAAACAAATCAAGTTTTCAAATACATTTTTTCATTGACTATCCACTTTTCTTAAGTTTCTGAGGACAAGAATTTTCAATGACTTATACATTGATTCTAGTTTTGATGTAGATATGGTACATGGATCTTTATTTTCACTGAAGGATATGTCTGTGATGTTTTGAAGGTCCTGCATGCCATTATAAAGTATAATAAGTCAATCATGAGAATTTTTTATTAAGGTTGGTTGTCATTGATGTCAACCCTTGAAGAAAGCCCCGTAACACAAAGATTGGGTAATGGACCCAAGATTGTTTGATGTAAATATGACTCATTATTTTCTTATCATGGTTGATAATAAGTAGAAATGGATGAACTCCAAAGTGGTCCCCTTATGGTGAAAACCCTCACGGGAAGATGCTTTGCGGATTGAGTTATCCTAAAAGTATGGTTAGATAACTGTAACATCCCGCTCTGGCGCACTTACAAAACTTATTCTTTGAGGACACTTGCTCGCAAGTGATCTAGATTTTATGATGATAAACTTTTTCCTTCATTATGATATGTTAAGTTATATGACAGGATGTTTTTACTACACTGATGTAGATAGGTGCTGCTGACTCAGCTTCATTGAGTGTGCAGGGTTTGGACCTTGAGGATGCAGAGGCATCGGTGGAACTCCCTTGGACTCCGGATTGAGTCAGGGAGTGGGATATTTGAGTTGTTTCATTTATGGTGATATTTTTTTGTTTTGATGATATGCTATTGATTTTATGATATGTGGTTGACATGATCTGACATGGTGGTTGATGATGCAGGCTGACGACAACTTGCCGACCGGACTCACATATGGAGTAAAGGGGCCACACACGAGTTCCAGAGAGATTGAGGGAGAGGTGTGGACAGCAGCCCTGCCACAGCCTACTAGCACTCCCGCCGTGGCTCGAACTGTAGGTTAACGATTACCTAGTTCGAGAGGATCCACGATGTTGTGAGGGCAGACTGCGAAAGTCGCTCATGATGATTCTAAGGGGCGCGCAATAAGGTGGGGGCCTTATTCCTTAGAGCCCTTAGTCTCCCACAAGATTCACCTGGCAGAGTGTTGACTCCAGGGGTTATAGAGTCTACCAATCCGTTAAGCCAGCGAGTGGCACTCTTGGAGCACGTGGTGCATCCTGAAGGGCACGTCGCGCAAAGAATTACAAGTCAGCGAGTGGCACCCTTGGAGCACATGGTGCGTCCTGA
>ML819113.1:50758-91263 GCA_009831015.1 Picea engelmannii | reverse complement strand
GGTCACTTTGCCCACTTTCCTTATTTTAGGGTTAACCCACTTCTAATTTCTCCATTAAATTTATTATTTAAATAATTTATTTTGTATTTACTTTGAATTATAGTACACTCATCACTTCACTTTATTATTTACCTTCTAAAATCCCTTAAACCACTTTGACTACTTTGACCTTTGGGGGCTTCTAGATGACATGTGAGGGTCCTCCAACTTCGTAAGGCCATAACTCTCAAACCGTGAGGAGTTATGTGACATTCCACATACCACTAGAAATGGAATGACATGTACTATCCATATAGAATAATATTACCTTCAAATATAGCAAAAATAATACCGTTATCCATCAAACAAACTTGGGTCCATTACCTAAATGTGGGTTCTCCAACTTCACATGGTCATAACTCTCTAACCGTGAGGAGTTATGTGATGTTATACATACCACCAGAAATGGCATGACAAGAAATATCCATCTAGGATAGTTTCCCTGACAAATTCACTGTGCTTCATCTCATTATTCCATAATTAAGCATGGGTTCTCTTACTCCACAAAGCATCTTCCCGTAGGGGCTTTCACCATAAGGGGACCACTTTGGAGTTCATCCATATTTACTTATTATCAACCATTACAAAACAATAATGAGCCATATTTACATAAAACAATATTGGGTCCATTACCCAAACCTTTGTGCTACGGGGCTTTCTTCAAGGGTTGACATCAATGACAACCAACCTTAATCAACAATCTCCCCCTTTGGCATTGATGGAAACACTCTGATGCAATACTGAAATCATATCACTCATGCTCCCCCTAGAACCATGCCTCTGTCCTTTGCATCTGATAAATCTTTCCCCTTTTTTTATCAATGGAAATGGTATCTTTCCATCTGGGGATGCTCCCCCTGACTGAATTGTCCTCTTATGGTGCTTCCTCGTGTACATCTAAGACATATAAGATAAGCATTCAAAAAGAATTCAAAAAGCATTCATTTTAGAGTAGAAATAACTCCAAGTCTTTGGTGAAGATATTCAAAGGCTTCCCATGGAAGTGGTTTTGTAAAAATGTCTGCCACTTGTTATTTTGTGCCCACATACTCAACTCTGATGTTCTTTTCTGCAACCTGTTCCCGTAGAAAGTGATACTTGATTGGAATGTGCTTCGTCTTGGAGTGCATCATCGGGTTTTTTGAGATACTGATGGTGCTTGTATTATCACACTATATTAGAATGGGATCATCATACTCAACCTGTATATCTGTCAAAGTTTGTTTCATCCAAAGAACCTGTGTACAACATGTTGTTGCTGCAATATATTCTGCCTCAGCTATAGATAAAGATGCTGATGATTGTTTCTTGCTTAGACATGATACTAAACACTCACCCAAGTAGAACGATGCTCCACTAGTGCTTCATCAGTCATCAATACAACCTGCCCAATCTGCATCTGTGTAGGCAATAAGTGATAGATATTTTCCTTTTGGATACCATAATCCAAACTCTTCTTTTCCTTTGAGATATCTAAAAATCCTCTTCACTGCCAACACATGTGACTCCTTTGTTGTTGCTTGAAATCATGCCACCTGTCCAACTCCTTGCATTAAATCTGGTTTGGATGCTGTCACATATAGTAGGCTACCAATCATTGACCTGTATTGCCTCTAATTTGTAGACTTCGAATCATCATCTTTGCTCAACTTGCAACTAGTTTTCATGGCAATGCTAATTGGTTTGCAATCTTCCATTCTGAACCTCTTTAGCTTTTCTCTGATATAATTGGTTTGAGAAATAAAAATTCCTTATTTTCTTTGATGTGTCTGAAGTCCCAAAAAGAAGGATAGTTCTCCAAGTAACGACATTTGAAATTCATTTTGCATATCTTTTGCAAATTTCTGGCTTAACCTGTCATCATCACTACAAAAAATAATATCATCAACATAAACTTCAATTAATAAAATATTACCTTGAATTTCCTTGATGTAGAGGTTGTTGTTTGCACTTCCTTTTCTGAACCCTGCCTGCTATAGATACTTATCCAGTCTGGAGTACCATGCTCTAGGGGCCTGTTTTAGACCATACAAGGCCTTATTTTAATTTACACACATAATTTGTGTTTTCTCACAACTGAAATTCTTCTGGTTGTTCAATGTAGACTTCTTCTTCAAGTTCCCCATTCAGAAAATCTGATTTTACATCCATATGATATTCTTTAATATTTTTGGAGCATGCATAGGCTAAAAGCAAACATATTGCTTCCATTTTGGCAACTGGGGCAAATGTATCTTCAAGGTCGATTCCTTCAATATGTGCATATCCTTTACATACCAATCTAGCTTTGTTCCTTGTAACTTGTCCATCTTCATTTAATTTATTCCTGAAAACCCATTTTGTGCCGATCACATTCTTATTCTTTGGTCTTGGAACCAATTTCCAAGTGTCATTTTTCTCTATTTGATCCAATTATTCATCCATAGCCTTATTCCAAAATTCATCCTTATTGGCTTCTTCAAAACAATTTGGTTCAATTGTAGATAAGAGTGCTAGGTGTGTTTGTTTCGGCGAATGGATTCTTTTCCTAGTCTCAACTCCTGCATCATTGTTTTCGATAATCTGATCTGAAGGATGATTCTTCTATACTTGTTTACTGGGTGTCTTTGGAGACACTTGTTGAAATTTCTCTTCTGTTTCTGTTAGATTCTCTTCATCTTCCTCTTCTACTTCCTTTTCATCTTTTGCTTCTTCTCTCGAAGGCTGTTCCATTGATTCATTTTCTTCTTCCTTTGATTCTGTTCTGCCTGTTTCATTAATTGTTACGTTGATGATTTCCACAATTTTGTTCAATATCAGATTGTAACACTTGTATTCTTTCCTTGTACTTGAGTAACCAACAAGTACTCCTTTGTCCACACGAGAGTCAAACTTTCCCATTCTGCCATTTTCTCTTTTGATGTAGCATTTTCTTCCAAAAAATCTGAAGTGCTTCACATTTGCTGGTCTTCCTTTCCATAGCTCGTAGGGAGTTTTGTCAGTGTTGTTTCTGAGCATTACTCTGTTTTGAATGTGAACTGCTATATGCATTTCCTATTTCCAAAAAATATCAATCAATTTGTAATCCATTAGCATTGTTTGAGCCATTTCTTGTGTAATTATCATCCATTACGATAATGTACCTTTGTCTTTGAACCACTCTTTGAACCAATCTATGAATCCATGCACTCATCCACTATCATATATCTATCAAAAATTGCTAAGTGTTCTTACAAATCCATCTTTGTCCATACTGTCCAAGACTCTACTTTCACAACTGTCCATAATGCTAACCCATTTATCATTATACTATCAAACTATACTTCTGCTAATTGATTGCTCTGAATCTATCTTCTCAAACTCTTCAAGCTGCTCGAGGGATGGTTCTTTGGTCTGTCACAACTATCGCATAGAATCCCCCTGTCTAATATTCATATTACTTGAGAGTCTCTAATCCGGATGGCTCAGAACAATTCCTGCTCTGATGTGTATTCATCATCAACGTCATGGGTAGATTCATTATCTCTCTGAGCTCTGACTTCTTTCTTTCTGTCTGTGGATTCATATTTCACTACAATGCCTGAACGTTAAATCTCTTGAACCTATTCCTTATTTAATTTCCCTTTCTTTATTTCAATTATTTCCCAAACCTTTCTGTATCTGACATCTTTCTTTTTCTCTGTAGAATTTTCTTCATCTTGTTTTATTGCCAATCTTGCGATCTCTGGTACCTGGTTTTTGTTCACCTGTTCTTCTTGTTTTCTTATCCATACTTTCTTATATCTGATATCAGTATTCTCTTTCATGGAAGTATCTATCATGCTTCTACAATCACTGGCTATGTGTCCATAGTTATGACATTTGTAACACTCAATGTTATGCGCGGCCACATAGACACTTCTTGCTTGAACATTTCTTTTATAATCACTGCAATCAGCAACCTTATGTCCAAAGTTAGTACAATAAAAAACAATGACTATAAAATAAATTTGCATACCTAGGAGTGAATGATCTTCTTTGTGGCATAGTCTTGAATTTTTGTCTTGACTGATCATGATTGAAGCTTCTTTGTGGCTTGAACATGGATGGTCCCCTTGAAGATGTATCTTTAATATTTTTCTTAGATTTTGGTTGACCATGATTCCTTCCTTTGAGTACTTCTGCACAACTCTTTCTATTTTCTTCATTCTTCTTTTCTAGCAACCTAGAGTGCTTCTCTTCATTCTCTATAACTGATGTGGATGTTTCTGTCTCTTCAACGTTCGTGTTCAGCTTGACGATTTTATTTCTCAATGTGACAACTTGTTCTTCAAGCTTCTCAACCTCTTCTTCTTTCTTCATTATTTGAGACTTCATGACTTCTTCTGTTCTTTTCGCTTCTTCAAGATGATTTTTTAATGTGATTATTTCTTCTTCAAGTCCTCTCTCGTCTTGACCAAACTCTACCTCAAGCTGGTTTAGATCTTTAGTTATTTCCTTAAGATGATCTGTCAATATCTTCTCTCTCATTTATGCTTCTTCCTTCTGTGCTGTTATGTTGATTTCCAAACACTGCTTTTGATATTCAATATTTTCTTCGATATTTCTGGCTTCTTCTAGCTGAGTTCTTAAGTTCTCGATGACCTGTTGGGCTTCTTAAAAAATGTGAACACTTTCCTTTTGTTTCGTCAATTCTTTCTTGAGTGAATTGTGTTTTTCTCTTAGTTCATCTAAAGCACTAATCAATTCTTCTTCATAATTGTTTTCCTTTTCAATTATTTTTCCTGTCTCATTTCCTTCATGGAATTCTATTTCAATATGTCCACGTTTTTCACAATTAACAAAAAACAACATACCTCTGGTGATTATGTACTCTTCATCTTCTAGATCTTCTTGACATGGTGAACACAATTCTTCTTGATTTGTATCTGCATCTTCTTTAACATGTTCTAGATCTGTGATGAGTGAAGAATATATGTCATGTAACTTATCCCAAATTTATTTTGCTGATGAATATTTACCAACCTTTTCTCTTACCAGATTAGGTAATCCTTCCCAGATGAAATCCATTGCTATTTTGTTATTCTTCCTCAATTCCTTCTTGGCTGCAATATTTGCCCTTTTTGAAATATCATATCCTGTAACAACTGATAGCCAAATATAATGTCATTGTTCCTGTAAAAATACTTTCGTCCTTATGCTCCACATCTCATACTTAAAACCATTATGACCATTAAACATTGGTACTACATTCTCAGAATAATCCATGATCTCCTTCTAGTGGTTAAACTATTTCCTTAAGGAACTAGCTCTGATACCAATTGTTGGATTACTGAGAGGGGGGGTGAATCAATAATAGAGCAATTTAATCCATTTTAACCATATAATCCAAGTGTTCTATCAATGAATCATTATCATCCAATAACTGCAAAGTAAATAAGCAATGAACAAATGAACAAACATACACATACATAGTACACCAATGTTTTACGTGGAAACCCAAATCGGGAGAAAAAATCAGAATGATTTTTCTTATATGTCCTAAAGAATTACATTCATTAGAAGCACCAACTTCCTTTGTTTTCCAGCTGCAACTGGAAGGAGGCTCCAACCCCCTAATGTCTCAGGCTACAACCTGAGGGAAGCTCCAACTCCCCAATTCTATGGCTACAACCAGAAGGAGGCTACAACCCCCTATGTTCTCTGGTTACAATCAGAAGGTGACTACAACCACCTATCCTTTCCCTGTCCAATCACCTTGAAGTATAAGTAGAATTATGGAACCACTGTCAGACTATCACTGTGAGATATACTGATGTAAACCTGTACCAATAAATCTGAACCATGCATCAACCTGTACCTCAACCTGTAATCAAACTGTACCATAAACAAGTGCATCCAACCATGTACCAATCATGTGTCAACTACTCATCAACAATGAATCATCAATATGTACCAACATCATCAAATATACACGTCATGTATGTGCCAACTCATCAACTACTTGTCTCAACCATGTACTCAACATGTACCTCAACCAAAATCCCTCATGAATTTCATCATCCAAATCTGATTTGTATCTTTGTAATAGACCTGGTTTATATGATCACATTCCTAAAAACCTTCCTTAACTTTAACAACAAGAGACTAGCATTTTCATCAAACTTTTCTTTAGTCTCACATGCCTAGTTTTGAATTAGTCAACAACCTTAACTTGAAGTAATCATAACTTTGTACCTATACTGTATAAATATATGAAACTGATATACAATTTTCTTCAGTGTGATTTTTGTAATTCCTCCAGGTGTCACTACTTGGAACCTCTTAGAAAAGGAGTTATAGCAAAAATGACATACCTTGCTGACTTCTATCTTATTTTAGAGAGCGACCTTGTAGAGCGTGCCCCGCACGAAGTATTTTTTTAATTGATATGAAAATGTTAAAAAACATACTACAGATGGTACCCTAAACAACACATTTTTTTTCACTAAATTTGGATATGTTATGAAGAAGTTATGACGTTTTTACTTGAAACACCTGTTTTTGACTAGTTTCAGGACTAGCCACAAACCCTGTTTTCCACGAAGTGTAACTCCAAAAATACAATGACCCACAAGCTGAATTTTTTACCACAGATACTTGGATATGTTTGATCAATGCAATAGAAATTTCACGGTCTGAATTATTATAGAAAAAACGTTATAGCAAAAATGGTGAGATGACCTGTAAATAACATACCTTAGAAAACACCATCAAAATAATTTATGCTTCCTTGAATTTCGTCCTTCTTTTCTTCACCTTTCCTCATAATTTCAGCTTAGATATCCTTGGTTACCTCAGACACCTATAGATATTCAATATTCTCAAGTGGGATTAAAATGAGAGAGCCTAGCCTCTTATTTATTCTCTCCAAGTAGCTTCCTTAAAAAACATATTCTGGGTCACTTTGCCCACTTTCATTATTTTAGGGTTAACCCACTTCTAATTTCTCCATTAAATTTATTATTTAAATAATTTATTTTGTATTATCTTTGAATTATAGTACACTCATCACTTCACTTTATTATTTACCTTCTAAAATCCCTTAAACCACTTTGACTACTTTGACCTTTTGGGGCTTCTAGATGACATGTGAGGGTCCTCCAACTTCGTAAGGCCATAACTCTCAAACCGTGAGGATTTATGTGACGTTCCACATACCACCAGAAACATAATGACATGTAATATCCATATAGAATAGTATTAACTTCAAATATAGCAAAAATCATACCGTTATCCATCAAACAATCTTGGGTCCATTACCCAAACCTGGGTTTTCCAACTTCACATGGTCATAACTCTCTAACCGTGAGGAGTTATGTGAAGTTATACATACCACAAGAAATGGTATGACAAGAAATATCCATATAGGATATTTTCCTTGACAAATTCACTATCCTTCCTCTCGTTATTTCACAATTAAGCATGGGTTATTTTACTCCACAAAGTGTCTTCCTGTGAGGGCTTTCACCATAAGGGGACCACTTTGGAGTTCATCCATATTTACTTATTATCAACCATGAAAAAACAATAATGAGTCATATTTACATCAAACAATCTTGGGTCCATTACCCAAACCTTTGTGCTATGGGGCTTTCTTCAAGGGTTGACATCAAGGACAACCAACCTTAATCAACAAATGCAACCAAGAAGGAATTGAAGAAGAATAACAAAATAGCAATGGATTTTATCTGGGAAGGATTACCTAATATGGTAATAGAAAAGGTTGGTAAATGTTCATCAACATAAGAAATTTGGGATAAGTTACATGACATATATTTTTCACCCATCATAGATTCAGAAAATGTCAAAGAAGATGCATATACAAATCAAGAATAATTATGTTCACCATGTCAAACAAATTCAGAAGATGAAGAGTACATAATCACTAGAGGTATGTTTTTTTGATTTAATTTTGAAAACATGGATATCTTGAAATAGAATGCCATGAAGGAAATGAGACATAAAAACTAATTGAAAATGAAGACAATTATGAAGAAGAATTGATTAGTGCTTTAGATGAACTAAGAGAAGAAAACAGTTCACTCAAAAAAGAATTGATGAAACAAAAGGAAAGTGTTCGCATTTTTGAAGAAGCCGAACAGGTCATCGAGAACTTAAGAACTCAGCTAGATGAAGCCAGAAAGATCGAAGAAAATATTGAATATCAAAAGCAGTGTTTGGAAACCAACATAGTAGCACAGAAGGAAGAAGTAGAAATGAGAGAGAAGATATTGACAGATCATCTTAAGGAAAGAACTAACGATCTAAACCAGCTTTAGGCAGAGTTTGATCAAGAAGAGAAAGGGCTTGAAGAAGAAATAATGACATTAAAAATTAAGCTTGAAGAAGCGAAAAGAACAAAAGAAGTCATGAAGTCTCAGATAATGAAGAAAGAAGAAGAGGTTGAGAAGCTTGAAGAAGAAGTTGTCACATTTAGAAGTAAAATCGTCAAGCTCAACAAGAACGTTGAAGAGACAGAAACATGCACATCAGTTATAGAGAATGAAGAGAAGCACTCTAGGTTGCTAGAAAAGAAGAATGAAGAAAATAGAAAGAGTTATGCAGAAGTACTCAAAGGAAGGAATCATGGTCAACTAGAATCTAAGAAAACTATTGAAGATACATCTTCAAGAAGACCATCCATGTTCAATCCACAAATAAGCTTCAATCATGATCATGATCAGTCAAGGGAAAAATTCATAAGTACTATGCCACAAAGAAGATCATTCACTCTGAGGTATGCAAATTTATTTTATGATCATTGTTTTTATTGTGCTAACTTTGGACATAAGGCTGTAGATTTTAGGGATTATAAAATAAATGTTTAAGCAAGAAGTGCCTATGTGGTCACACGTAACATTGAGTGTTACAAATTTCATAACTATGGAAACATAGCCAGTGATTGTAGAAGCATGATCGATATTTCCATGAAAGAGAGCACTGATATTAGATATAAGAAAGTATGGATAAGAAAACATGAAGAATAGGTGAACAAAGACCAGGTACCAAAGATCACAAGATTGGTAATAAAACGAGATGAAGAAAATTCTACAGAGAAAAAGAAAGATGTCATATACATAAAGGTTTGGAAAATAACTGAAAGAAAGGAAGGACATGTAAATAAGGAACATGTTCAAGATATTGTACTTTCAAGAATTGTAGTGAAATATGAATCCATAGACAGAAAGAAAGAAGTCAGAGCTCACAGAGATAATGAATCTACCAATGAAGATGATGATGAATAAATATCAGAGAAGGAATTGTTCTGAGCCATTCGACTTAGAGTCTCCCAGGTAATATGAATATTAGACAGGGGAGTCTATGCGATAACTGTGACAGACCGAAGAACCATCCTTCGAGCAGCTTGCAGAGTTTGAGAAGACATATTCAGATCAATTTGTTAGAAAAAAGTACAGTTTGACAGATTAATCAAGACTTCATGATAGTATAATGATCAATGGGTCAACATTATGGAAAGTTTCACAAGTAGAGTCTTGGATAGTATGGAAAGAGATGGATTCGTAAGAACACTTAGTAGGTTTGGACAGATATATGATAGTGGACGAGAGCATGGATTCAGAGAGTTGTTTAGAGACAAAAGGAATATTATCATAATGGATGAGAATTACATAGGGAATGGCTCAAACAATGCTAATGGATTCCAAATTGACAGATATTTTTTGGACACATGCAGTGCATACAACAACTCACATTCAAAAAAAAGTAATGATCAAAAAAGACAATGACAAAAATCCCTACAAAATATGGAAAGGAAGCGCAGACAACAACCTCTACATCAAGCCACAAATTTGCAAAGGATATGAAAAATGAATTTGAAATGTCATTACTTGGAGAACTATCCTTCTTTTTGGGTCTTCAGATATGTCAAAGAATCCAAGGAATTTTTATTTCTCAAACCAAGTATTTCTGAAAAATGCTGAAGAAGTTCGGGATGGAAGATTGCAAACTAGTTATCACTCCCATGAAAATCAGTTGCAAGTTGAGCAAAGATGAATATTCAAAGTCTATAGATCAGAGGAAATACAAGTCAATGATTGGTAGCCAACTACATGTGACAACATCTAGACCAGATGTAATGGAGGCAGTTGGAAAGGTGGCACGATTTCAAGCAGCACCAAAGGAATCACATGTATTAACAGTGAAGAGGATTTTCAAATATCTCAAAGGAACATAAGATTTTGGATCATTGTATCCAAAAGGAAATGATATATCACTTATTTCCTACATAGATGTAGATTGGGTAGGTTGCATTGATGACCGACAAAGCACAAGTGGAGTAACGTTCTACTTGGGTGAGTGTTTAGTATCATGGCTACGCAAGAAACAATCATCAATATCTTTATCTATAACTGAGGCAGAGTATATTGTAGCAACAACATGTTGTACACACATTCTATGGATGAAACAAATCTGACAGATATACAGGTTGTGTATGATGATCCCATTCCAACTATTGTGATAATACAAGCACCATCAATATCTCAAATAACCCAGGGATGCACTCCAAGATGAAGCACATTCCAATCAATTATCACTTTCTATGGGAACAAGTTGCAGAAAAGAACATCAGAGTTGAATATGTGGGCACAAAAGAACAAGTGGCATACGTATTTACAAAACCACTTCCACGGGAAGCCTTTGAGTATCTTCACTAGAGTCTCAGAGTTATTTCTACTCTAAAATGAATGATTTTGAATACTTTTCTTAAATGTCTTAGATGTACATGAGGAAGCACCATAAAGAGGACAATTCAGGTTGGGAGATCAGACGATTCAGTTAAGGGGAGAAGCCCCAAATGGAAATATACCTTTTCCATTGATGACAAAGGGGGAGAGATTTATCAGATGCAGAGGACATATGCATGGTTCCAGGGGGAGCATTGGTCACAGAGATGGAGGCATGGTTCCATGGTTGAGAATATTGAATATCTATAGGTGAATGAGGTAACCAAAGGATATATAAGCCTAATTTCAGAGGGAAGGTGAATTAAAGAAGGTCGAAATTCAAGGGAGGATAAATTTGTTTGATGATGCTTTCTAAGGTATGTTATTTACAGGTCATCTCACCATTTTCGAAATAAGTTTTTTTCTATAATGATTCACACTGTGAAATTAGGAGGCCATTGAGGAAACATATCCAAGTAACTGTGGTAAAAATTTAATCTTGTGGGTCGTTGTATTTTTGGAGTTACACTTCGTGGAAATTAGAGTTTGTGGCTAGTCCTGAAACTAGTCTAAAACAGGTGTTTCGGATAAAAACGTCATAACTTATTCATAACAAATCCAAATTTAGTAAGAAAAAATGTTTTAGTAAGAGTACAGTCTTTAGTATTATGTGTACAATTTTTAGATCCATACAACAAATATTTCGTGTTGGGCACGCTCTACAAGTTCTCTCTCTAGAATAAGCCAGAATTCAACAAGGTATGCCATTTTTTCTATAACTCCTTTTCTGAGAGGTTCCAAGTAGTGACACCTACAGGAATTGCATAAAACACACTGAAGAACACTGCGTACTATTTTTAGATCCTTTTTCATTACATGTACATAGTTATGATTATTTCAAGTTAGGGTTGTTTACTAATCCAAAACTAGTCATGTGAGACTAAAGTCAAGTTTGATGAAAATGCTAGTCTTTTGTTGTTAAAGTTAAGGAAGGTTTGCAGGTATGTGATCATATACACCAGGTCTATTATAGAGTTACAAATCATATTTGGATAATGAAATTGATGAGGGCTTTTGGTTGAGGGACATGTTGGGTTACATGGTTGAGACAAGTAGTTGATGAGTTGGCACATACATGAGGTGTATTGTTGATGATGTTGGTACATCTTGATGACTCATAGTTGATGAGTAGTTGATACATGATTGGTATGTAGTTGGTACATGGTTGGAGGCACTTGTTAGTAGTATTGTTGACACATGGTTTATGGATGATGTAGCATATTTTTCTTGGTATATTATTAGAAGTACATATTGATCTTGGTGATGATTATGAGTTGTTGTGTTATGCTTGGTTGATGCATATCTTTGAGATTTGTCTTGGTGATTGATATTGGTGATTAGATCTGATTTGGTTGATAAGATTGATGAGATAGGTTGTTTGGATAGGTTGTTGTGACAAGTTATTTTTATAGGTTGGTGCATGGTTGATGCACTTGTTTATGGTACAGGTTGATTACAGTTTATTTCATACAAGTTGGTGCATGGTTAAGGCACTTGTTTATGGTACAGTTTAATTACAGGTTGAGGTATAGGTTGATGCATGGTTAATGCATGGTTTAGGTTATTGGTACAGGTTGGTTGCAGGTCAGTGGTACAGGTTGGTACAGTTGTACAGTGGTATATCTCACAGTGATAGTGTGACAATGGTTTCATCATTCTACTTTTACATTAGGGCGGTTGGACGGGGCAAGGATAGGTGGTTGTAGCCACCTTCCAGTTTTATCCGAAAGAACATAGGGGGTTGTAGCCTCCTTCTGGTTTTAGCCAGAGAATTGGGGAGTTGGAGCTTCCCTCAGGTTGTAGCCTAAGAAACTAGGGGGTTGGAGCATCCTTCTAGTTGAAACTGGAAAACAAAGGAAGTTGGTGCTTCCAATGAATGTAATTCTCAAAGACATATAATAAAAAGCGTTTCGTGGTTTTCTCCCACTTTGGGTTTCCACATAAAATAGTGGTGTACTGTGTATGTGTGTGATTGCTCATTTGTTCATTGTTTATTTACTCTGCAACTATTGGATGATAATTCTACATTGATATAAAACTTTCATTTTATGGTGAAAAGGGATTAAATTTCTCTATTACTGATTCACACCCCCTCTCAGTAATCCAACAATTGGTATCAGAGCCGATTCCTTTAGGAAACAGTTTAACCACTGGAAGGAGATCATGGATTATTTGAAAATGGAACACTGATGTTTAATGGTCATAATGATTTTAAGTTTGAGATGTGGAGCATATATATGGAAGTATTTTTACAGGAATAGGGACATTATATTTGGCTATCAGTTGTTACATGATATGATAGTTCAAAAAAGGAAAAGACTGAAGCCAAGAAGGAATCAAAGAAGAATAATAAAATAACAATGGATTTCATATAGGAAGGATTACCTAATTTGGTAAGAGAAAAGGTTGGTAAATGTTCATCAACAAAAGAACTTTGGGATAAGTTACATGACATATATTCTTCACCCATCACAGATTCAGAAAATGTCAAAGAAGATGCAGATACAAATCAAGAAGAATTATGTTCACCATGTCAAGCATATTCAGAAGATGAAGAGTACATAATCATCATAGGTATGTTGTTTTTGTTTAATTGTGAAAAGCGTGGACATCTTGAAATAGAATTCCATGAAGGAAATGAGACAGAAAAACTAATTGAAAAGGAAGACAATTATGAAGAAGAATTGATTAGTTCTTTAGATTAACTAAGAGAAGAAAACAATTCACTCAAGAAAGAATTGATGAAACAAAAAGAAAGTGTTCACATTTTTGAAGAATCCCAACAGGTCATCGATAACTTAAGAACTCAACGAGAAGAAGCCAGAAAGATTGAAGAAAATCTTGAATATCAAAAGCAATGTTTGGAAACCAACATAGAAGCACAGAAGGAAGAAGAAAAAATGAGAGAGAAGATATTGATAGATCATCTTAAGGAAATAACTAACGATCTAAACCAACTTGAGGCATGGTTTGGTCAAGAAGAGAAAGGACTTGAAGAAGAAATAATCACATTAAAAATTAATCTTGAAGAAGTGAAAAGAACATAAGAAGTCACGAAGTATCAGATAATGAAGAAAGAAGAAGAGGTTGAGAAGCTTGAAGAAGAAGTTGTCACATTGAGAAGTAAAATCGTCAAGCTCAACAAGAACATTGAAGAGACAAAAACATCCACATCAGTTATAGAGAATGAAGAGAAGCACTCTAGGTTGCTAGAAAAGAAGAATGAATAAAATAGAACGAGTTATGTAGAAGTACTCAAAGGAAGGAATCATGGTCAACCAGAATCTAAGAAAACTATTGAAGATACATCTTCAAGAAGACCATCCATGTTCAAGCCACGAAGAAGCTTCAATCATGATCATGATTAGTCAAGGAAAAAATTTAGAAGGACTACGCCACAAAGAAGATCATTCAATGCCAGGTATGGAAATTTATTTTATGGTCATTGTTTTCATTGTACTAAGTTTGGACATAAGGTTGCATATTGCAGGGATTATAAAAGAAATGTTCAAGCAAGATGTGCCTATGTGGTCGCATGTAACATTGAGTGTTACAAATGTCATAACTATGGATACATAGCCATTGATTGTAGAAGCATTATCGATACTTCCATGAAAGAGAACACCGATATCAGATATAAGAAAGTACGGATAAGAAAATAGGAAGAACATGTGAACAAATACCAGGTACTAGAGATCACAAGATTGGCAATAAAACGAGATGAAGAAAATTCTACAGATAAAAAGAAAGATGTCAGATACATAAAGGTTTGGAAAATAACTGAAAGAAAGGAAGGATGGGTAAATAAGGAATAGGTTCAAGAGATTGTACTTTCAGGCATTTTAGTGAAAGGTGAATCCACAGACAAAAATAAAGAAATCAAAGCTCAGATAGATAATGAATCTACCAATGAAGATGATGATGAATCTACCAATGAAGATGCTGATGAATATGCATCAGAGTAGGAATTATTCTGAGCCATATGACTTAGAGACTCCTAGGTAATATGAATGTTAGACCGGGGGATTCTATGCGATAGCTGTGACAAACCAAAGAACCATCCTTCGAGCAACTTTCAGAGTTTGAGAAGATAGATTCAAAGAAGTCAATTAGAAGAAGTATAGTTTGATAGATTAATCAAGACTTCATGATAGTATAGTGATAAATGGGTCAACATTATGGGCAATTGCACAAGTAGAGTCTTGGATAGTATGTACAGAGATGGATTCGTAAGAACACTTAGTAGGTTTGGACATATATATGATAGTGGATGAGAGCATGGATTCATAGATTGGTTTAGAGACAAATGAACATTATCATAATGGATGATAATTACATAGGAGATGGCTCGAACAATGCTAATGGATTCCAAATTGACAAATATTTTTTGGACACATGCAGTGCATACAACAATTCACATTCAAAATAAATTAATGATCAGAAACATCAATGACAAAACTCCCTATGAGCTATGGAAAGGAAAAACATACAACAACCTCTACATCAAGCCAAATTTTTCAAAGGATATGCATAATGAATTTGAAATGTCGTTACTTGGAGAACTATCATTCTTTTTGGGTTTTACGATATGTCAAAGCAACCAAGGAATTTTTATTTCTCAAACCAAGTATATCAGAGAAATGCTATAGAGGTTCGAAATGGAAGATTTCAAACCAGTTATCATTCCCATGCAAACCAATATCAAGTTGAGCAAAGATGATCATTCAAGGTATACATACCAGAGACAATACAGGTCAATGATTGGTAGCCTACTATATGTGAAAACATCCATACCAGATGTAATGCAGGAAGTTGGACAGGTGGCACTATTTCAAGTAAAACCAAAGGAATCACATGTATTAGCAGTGAAGAGGATTTTCAGATATCTCAAAGGAACATAAGAGTTTGAATTATGGTATCCAAAAGGAAAGTATCTACCACTTATTTCCTACACAAATGTATATTGGGCAAGTTGCATTGATGACCGACGAAGCACCAGTGGAGTAGCGTTCTACTTGGGTGAGTGTTTAGTATCATGGCTAAGAAAGAAACAATCATCAATACCTTTATCTACAATTGAGGCATAGTATATTGCAACAACAACATGTTGTACATAGGTTCTATGGATGAAAAAAACTATGACAGATATACAGGTTGAGTATGATGAGCCCATTCCAATCTATTGTGATAATACAAGCACCATCAATGTCTCAAAGAACCCAGTTATGCACTCCATGGCGAAGCACATTCCAATAAAGTATCACTTTCTACGGGAACAAGTTGCAGAAAAGAACATCAGAGTTGAATATGTGGGCACAAAATAACAAGTGGTAGACATCTTTACAAAATCGCTTCCATGGGAAGCCTTTGGGTATCTTTGCGAGAGACTCAGAGTTATTTCTACTCCAAAATGAATTATTTTGAATACTTATCTTATATTTCTTAGATGTACATGAGGAAGCACCATAAAGAGGACAATTCAGGTTGGGAGATCAGACGAGTCAGTTAGGGGGAGCAACCCCAAATGGAAAGATACCTTTTCCATTGATGACAAAGGGGGAGAGATTTATCAGATGCAGAGGACAAAAGCATGGTTTCAGGGGGAGCATTGGTCACAGAGATGCAAACATGGTTCTAGGGGGAGCATGAGTGATATGATTTCAGTATTGCATCAGAGTGTTTCCATCAATGCCAAAGGAGGATATTGTTGATTAATTGGTTTGGTTTTCATTGATGTCAACCCTTGAAGAAAGTTCGATAGAGAATTTCGGTAGCACAAAGGTTTGGGTAATGGACCCAAGTTTGGTTGATGTATAATGGTATGAGTTTTGATATATTTGTAGGTAAACTATTCTAGATGGATAATACATGTCATGCCATTTCTAGTGGTATGTGGAACATCACATAACTCCTCACAGTTAGAGAGTTATGGCCATGTGAAGTTGGAGAACCCTCATAAGTCATCTAGAAGCCCCAAAAGGTCAAAGTAGTCAAAGTTCTTGCAAATAAGAGATTATTTAAATAATAAAGTGAAGTGACAAAGTCAAAGAGGATTATTTAAATAATAAAGTGAAGTGACAAAGTCAAAGAGGATTATTTAAATAATAAAGTGAAGTGACAAAGTAAAAAAAGATTATTTAAATAATAAAACGAAGTGACAAAGTCAAGGAGGATTATTTAAATAGTAAAGTAAATGGAGAACTTTCTAATTATGGAAAGTGGTTATAAGAAGGTTAACCCTAAAATAAGGAAAATGGGTTAAGTGGTCAAATGGCTATTGGATACATGGACAAGTGGAAAATTGGGCAAAATTGGACATAGGTGACTATGTGGACAAAGTGGCTATGTGGGCAAAGTGACCTAGAAGATGCTTCTAAGGAAGCTACTTGGAGAGTATAAATAAGAGGCCAGGCTCTCTCATTTTTATTACACTTGAGCATATTGAATATCTATAGGTGACTAAGGTAACCAAAATATATCTAAGTCGAATTTTAGAGGGAAGGTGAAGTAAAGAAGGCCAAAATTCAAGGGAGGATAAATTCTTTTGATGATGCTTTCTAAGGTTTGTTATTTACAGGTCATCTCACCATTTTCTGAATAAATTTGTTTCTATAATGATTTAGGCCGTGAAATTCAGATTCCATTGAAGAAACATATCCAAGTAAATGTGGTAAAAATTCAGTTTGTGGGTCATTGTATTTTTGGAGCTACACTCCGTGGAAAATATGGTTTGTGGCTAGTCCTGAAGCTAGTCTAAAACAAGTGTTTCTGGTAAAAACACCATAACTTATTCATAACATATCCACATTTAGTAAGACCAAATGTGTTGGTTAGATTATATTCTGTAGTATTCTGTGTACAATTTTCAAATCCATACAACAAATATTTCGTGCAAGGCACGCTCTACAAGTTCTCTCTCTAGAATAATCTAGAATTCAACAAGGTATGCCATTTTTTCTATAACTCATTTTTTGAGAGGTTCCAAGTATTGACACCTGGAGGAATTACATAGAACACACTGAAGAGCATTGTGTACTATTTTCAGATCTTTATTCATTACAGGTACATGGTTATGATTATTTCAAGTTAGGGTTGTTGACTAATCCAAAACTAGTCATGTGAGACTAAAGTGAAGTTTGATGAAAATGCTAGTCTCTTGTTGTTAAAGTTAATAAATCTTTGTAAGTATGTGATCATATACACCAGGTCTATTACAGAGTTACAAATCATATTTAGATGATGAAATTGATGAGGGATTTTGGTTGAGGCACATGTTGGGTACATGGTCGAGACAAGTAGTAGATGAGTTGGCACATACATGAGGTGTATAGTTGATGATGTTGGTACATCTTGATGAGTCATAGTTGTTGAGTAGTTGATACATGATTGGTACATGGTTGGATACACTTGTTAGTAGTATTGTTGACACATGGTTTATGGATGATGTAGCATATTTTTCTTGGTATATTATTAGAAACACATATTGATCTTGGTGATGATTATGAGTTGTTGTGTTATTCTTGGTTGATGCACATATTTGCAAGTTGTCTTGGTGATTGATCTTGGTGATTAGATCTGATTTGGTTGATAAGATTGATGAGACAGGTTGTTGTGATCCATTGTTTGGATAGGTTGTTGTGACAGGTTATTTGTACAGGTTGATGCATGGTTGATGCACTTGTTTATGGTACAAGTTGATTACAGGTTTTTTCGTACAGTTGGTGCATGGTTGATGCACTTGTTTATAGTACATGTTGATTATAGGTTGAGGTATAGGTTGATGCATGGTTCAGGTTATTAGTATAGGTTGGCTGCAGGTTAGTGGTACAGGTTGGTACAGTTGTACAATGGTATATCTCACAGTGATAGTGTGACAATGGTTTCTACTTCTATGTCAGGGAGGTTGGATGGGGAAAGGACATGTGGTTGTAGCTGAAGAACATAGGGGGTTGTAGCCTTCTTCTGGTTGTATTCAGAGAATTGGGGAGTTGGAGCTTCCCTCAGGTTGTAGCCTGAGAAACTAGGGGGTTAGAGCCTCCTTCCAGTTGCAGCTGGAAAACAATGGTGTACTGTGTATGTGTGTGATTGCTCATTTGTTCATTATTTATTTATTCTGCAACTATTGGATGATAATGCTACATTAATATAAAACTTGTAATTTTATGGTGAAAAAGGATTAAATTTCTCTATTACTAATTCACCCCCCCTCTCAGTAATCCAACAATTGGTATCAGAGCCGGTTCCTTTAGGAAACAATTTAAACACTGGAAGAAGATCATGGATTATTATGAGAGTGGAGTACGAATATTTAATGGTCAAAATGGTTTTAAGTATGAGATGTGGAGCATAAGGACGAAATTATTTTTATAGGAACATGGACATTATATTTGGCTATCAGTTGTTACAGGATATGATAGTTCAAAAAAGGCAAAGACTGCAACAAAGAAGGAATTGAAGAAGAATAACAAAATAACAATGGATTCCATTTGGGAAGGATTACCTAATCTGGTAAGAGAAAAGGTTGGTAAATTTTCATCAACAAAAGAAATTGGGATAATTTACATGACATATATTCTTCACCCATCACAGATTCAAAAAATATCAAAGAAGATGCAGATACAAATCAAGAAGAATTATGTTCACCATGTCAAGCAGATTCAGAATATGAAGAGTACATAATCACCAGAGGTATGGTGTTTTTCTTTAATAGTGAAAAACGTGGACATCTTGAAATAGAATGCCATGAAGGAAATGAGACATAAAAACTAATTGAAAAGGAAGAAAATTATGAAGAAGAATTGATTAGTGCTTTAGATGAACTAAGAGAAGAAAAAAATTAAATCAAGAAAGAATTGATGAAGCAAAAAGAAAGTGTTCACATTTTTTAAGAATCCCAACAGGTCATCGAGAACTTAAGAACTCAGCTAGAAGAAGCCAGAAAGATCGAAGAAAATCTTGAATATCAAAAGCAGTGTTTGGAAACCAACATAACAACACATAAGGAAGAAGCAGAAATGCGAGAGAATGTATTGATAGATCATCTTAAGGAAAGAACTAACGATCTAAACCAACTTGAGGCAGAGTTTGGTCAAGAAGAGAAAGGACTTGAAGAAGAAATAATCACATTAAAAATTCATCTTGAAGAAACAAAAAGAACAAAAGAAGTCATGAAGTCTCAAATAATGAAGAAAGAAGAAGAGGTTGAGAAGATTGAAGAGGAATTTGTCACATTGAGAAGTAAAATCATCAAGATCAACAAGAACGTTGAAGAGACAGAAACATCCACATCAATTATAAAGAATGAAGAGAAGCACTCTAGGTTGATAGAAAATAAGAATGAAGAAAATAGAAAGAGTTATGCAGAAGTACTCAAAGGAAGGAATCATGGTCAACTAGAATCTAAGAAAACTATTGAAGATACATCTTCAAGAAGACCATCCATGTTAAAGCCACAAAGAAGCTTCAATCATTATCATGATCAGTCAAGGAAAAAATTAAGAAGGACTATGCCACAAAGAAGATCATTCACTCCCATGTATGTGTTGACGATTGAAAACGTCAACGTATTTTTGCCCGCAAAGTGTTGCTAAAGCCTATTATTATAAAACTAAATAATGCTAGTAAGTGGGAAGTGGGACCCCCTTGAATTATTGGAGAGTAGATCTGTTCATTTTGTTGATGTTATGAGGAGGTGCTACATAAGTTTACATGGTTGTTGTTGATGTCATTGTTATTGATGTGAGTTGAGCTTTCGCTACAACCTGCTATTCATTAATGGTGATTGTTCCCATTACACTTGCATAATAAACATGTTAGTAAAATCACATGAGGGGCAGTTTTGAAGAAGGCAAATTATTACAACGAGTGCAAAGGGACCAGTTCTGCAATACTACATGCACAGAATATTATTTGGTTATTTTTAAAACTTAGCTAAAAAGGAAATGGCTATGAAATTGTGTTAAAATACATTTTATATGCATATGGTGGAAATTTTGGTGGCGCATGGAAGTAATGGCTTGCAATTTTATATAGTCAATATGTATGGTGATTATGCTATGGTTTAGGTTGATGTTGATCACTCTATCGGTGATGATTCTATACATGATCTCTTAGATTGTATAGTGGTCATGGGATTTATTTGAGTTATATTGGGAATATGAAGATGGGTGGTGCATTTGGAAAAGTAATAATGCAAATGGATGAATTGTTATGTGGAACTTTGATTCTGTTATAGTTTAAATTTGTTTATGTTCTTGATGTAAGGGTTGATTAATGGTGTAAGTGGAGGGCTTGTTGGCATGTACTGCGGAGTAAATGAGATATGGGTGGAGGCGATGTGCATTGACTGCACGTTATCTTTACCCTTCCCGTTGGCCACCACCCTAGTTGGATTGTTGTTTGATCTGGTAGTTGTGTTCATGCTCCAGATTTTTAGCAGGGTGAAACTGCTTGGCCTCCTCTCGTCTTAAGGTTTTCAATTAACTGGTATGTCTCTTTTGGCCATTCTTGACTTCACTCTGGTTATGAATTTTTTTTGGCTAAGTTGTGTGGGTTTGTGTTGTCTTGATTGTTGCAACTGTGTGGAATTTTGGTTTTGAATGGAAAATGGATGGTTCTGCTTATAATTGTTTTTGAGTTCATCGAAGTTGGTGGTATTCCTAGGGGATAGCTCTTTGTTACCACTGCGTTTGGTTAAAGGTTTTTTAAATCATGTCTAGATGGTTTTCTTCATGATTCTTGAGTTTAACTAGAGCCCTGTTTTCTGTTTCGGCTCGGTTAAGGAATTGCCTCTCGTTCACAACCAAATCATAGTCCTCCTTGTGCGTATGCCTTTGGCCTCGAAGTTTCACTATAGTTGGTTCCTTTCCTCCTATGACGGCTATCATGAAAACCCTTAACCCTCAAGTCTAGAGCTGCATAGGGAGACTGTCAAGATTTTTAAGTTGTTCTCGATTATTGTGGTCTATTTCTTCGAATGTGGGCTCACCCGTTGGTCGTATAACATTCATGTTGGTATAGTTTTTCGTCACTGCCTCTGTTATAACGTGAGCTTTACATTTCCAATTTTCACTTCTAAAAAGTTCACAGTCACCCGCTTGATGTAAAAAAAAAAAACTTGGTTGTTTTTAAAATGGAAGGGCCTATGCCTGTTTCGATTGGATGCATGGGTATGGACAAATACCACGGCTTGTTTGATTGATGGATTTTTTTTGCCCAAATGGTGAATTGTTGGTTGATGTACAATCATTAGTTTGGCACTTATGGTGTTTTGGTTGATGGCCTACATTGGTCACAAATACTTAGGGTTTCTCACACAGGTCACATTCCGTGTATGGTGTTTTGCAAATGAAACATTGGGCATGATAACTATGTTCCCCCCTGTGGCCGAATGACAATCAATTGGATAACTATAGAAGGCATATCCATGGCATCCTCATGTTGTTGGTTGAATAGGCCTAGGTGCGCATGACTTTGATTGAATCATGGTGTCACTTAAACGAACCAACCACTTATTTATGTGCACAACCCCAACACGATATGTTGAGTTATTGACACAATTGTGTGTTTGTTGTGACAAGTGGAAATGTTGTATTGTGGAGTTTGGTTGGTTGCACTTCGTGTTTAGTATGGATAGTTTGTTTTATACTTAGTGATACCCTCAGAGTTTTTAAGCATGTTGTTTATTTAAATTGACCACTGTTGATGATAGTCGTGTCGAGTATTTGGCTCGGCTTTTAAGTTGCATTGAGATGTTTTGTTTTACAGTGGCATGGTTACATTGCCTTGGAAATTTACTCCTGCATAGCATGTGTCTAAATGATGATTGTTGGTTGTATAGTCAATTGTCATTTCAGGCATGGCATGTGAGGTTTTGATTATTTTGATCTTTCTACTGCTTATATATATGAGAACGAATATCATTATAGATCTTGATTGGCTTTATTACAGAAATAGTGATTTCATTATTATTTTGGAAACACTACTTTTAAATATAGATGTGGATTGGGGAAATGTATGGCAATGGTGGATGTTAATGATTACATATTGGGAATGAGTGTTGTTGTTGACTGTTATAAAATGAAGAGTGTGAAAATAAAGGGAAAATGACCTCTTACAAATTGTGTGAAATACTTATGTTTTGTAATGGCACTGTGTTGGATATTAATGGACAATGAAATTAGGCAAATACTCAGGAATTATGACTCAATCATCTAATTGTTGGTTGATGCATATTTTTCTTACTGCAAAATATGTTATGGATTGCTTGATTAATCTCATGAACAATAAACGTTTTTTCCCCTCTCATTATCTCATTTTCTGCTAATTACAACCCCCTCACATATCCCATATTCATGTTGTTCACTCCCTGTTCTGATATTGATTACAACCAAGAGAAGTTGTGTGTTAAGTGGATGAAGTGGCAGTGTCTTGAGTGGATTGCAGTAAGGTTTATTGGGTTGATTTACTGTTGATTCTTGTTGTCATTGAGCAGTGACCATTTCTTCTCCCCTTTCATTATATCATATTTTCACTCAATACAAAGCCCTCACGTATCCCAGAACACTGTTTCACCACCCTGCTCATTGATTAACGTTAGAACAATTTATATGGATTGGATTGCATGAGCCTGATACATTCTAAGCCAAATCTATTTTATATTTTTAAGTTGTCATGCATGGTTATTTAAAAGACTATTTTCTATTCATTAACATATGCAGGATGATTTTTTTTAGTCGGGGAAGCCATGGCTGTGGAAACAAAAGTAGAGGTAACTGGAAATGAGGCCCAAGAAGGCCCAGGTTCTCTATACATTTTGATGCCGATTCAAAAGATCTTGGACAATTGTTCCACGTTGGATTCTTTAATTGGATTGGGAAGGGAATAGTCCAACCGAGGCCTGAAAGGCCTCCCTTCGAAGCCCCTCAAGCCCCCGACATCCCTGTGCCTCCTCATGTCTCTTTACACCCCGAAGTCCCGGAAAATGATGGGTGGCAGGAGATTGTTCACCCAACAGTCTCCCAACACCGTGGCTGGCCCAACTTGAATTTGCTTTCTCTTCCACCTTTGAACCCCATTGTCCAAGCTGCCCCTAACCACTCGCCAGTGCAATCCTCCCATGCCAGTAAGATATTGAAGACTGAATCCCACCATGCATTTGATAAAGGAAAAGCTACTGCTGCCCCTTCCTCACGCTCTGATGACTTCGACAAATCCATGTCTTCACGAATGCATTTGAGGGACGATTGTTCCCATGTGATCAGTGAGATAAATCCTAAAGGGTCTACCCAGCCCAAGGAAAATTCAGAAAAATCAAGAGGTGATAGTAGTAACCAAGGAAGGGTTGCATCATAGATTGGAAAATATGGCTTTTGATTTTTATGTTATTTATTGTTTTATGACGATGGACTTCATGGATTTTGGACAGCTTGTTTTATTTTGGATATATGATTATTATTTTGAAATATTTTCAAATTTAATGAGCTAAAATTGCCAAAAGTAAATGCATTTGAGGGGAGGCACAAGGGGTGTGTTTTCTTAACTAATGGATTATGTTATGATAGTTATGATTGTTATGAACTAAAGGGAGTCAAAAGGGGTCCCACCTACTAGTTATTATTTATTTATGACCCTATTATGATTATTAATCCCCCCCCCCCAAAAAAAAACTAAAGTTAGTTGAGTCTTTAGTTAGCTTAACTAATAAGTTGGTTCAACTATTTCAACCAATTCTAATTTGCTAAAAGCAGAAGTAGGGGGAGGAACAAGAGGATGATAGAAGCAGAAGCATGCCAAGGTTTTCTCTTTGATTTTGTGTTGATATAATTTAGTTTTCATTCGTTCATATATTCATCATAGCCTAACTATCTTTTTTGATAATAGGGTCTTATTGTAGACAACAATATTCAGGGTTGAATCAAATCATTTAGACACTTGTTCTTCAGAGGTGTTGATCTATCTTTGATAGTCTGTGTAGACTTGTCTGTTTTTTAATTAGTTTTCATGACTGACAAAGGCTATTGTGCAGAGTCGAGTGGGAAACAATCTGTGGCAAGTTGATCTAGCTTTTATAGTTCAGTTTTGGTTTTCTGTTAGAGGTCCTTTTGTATGTTCCATCGGGGATGTCTAAGTTTGACTTTGGTCCAAGATTTCTGTATGAGACTTTGTAAAGAAAATGAATCTTTGGTGAATTGGAATGAAATAAAGGATTGCTTTATGTTTCAATTGTCTTGATTATCATCTTGGTGTCTTTACTTCTTTTCTTACATTTTTTTTTAGCAACTGACATGTTCAGAAAAATACATAAAAAGTAATTTTCCAGCAAGCTTTTGTTGGTAAAAGACTAGCCTAAGCACTTGTAATTAATACTTATGAGTTAGGATATATATTTTTGTTGGCTATAAATATAGGGTGATATTCCCATCTACTTTACTTTATCCAAGTAATGTCTGAAAATGCTTGAGTAAGATCAATCCATATCTTTTCCTCAACATTTATTTGATGACCATACTAGGGATATCTTCAATATTTCTCTGGTTAAATTTTATACTCGATTTTCATCGATACATCTTTCTTTTTCTGATTTTGATTCTTTGACTGTTTTTATTTTAATGACTATTCCTGTTGCAAGGTATCCCAATCTTGAGCCCAATCTCCAAGACTAGACCAACATTGCTTTAAACCAGTTTCATACTATTTTAGACACTGCTAGGACCCGTGCTGAGCTTAACCATTCTTAGGAAACAATTGAATGAGATATTAGTGCTCAAGAACAGTTGGCAGCTGGGTGTAGGTAGCCTAGAAATCAACAGTAACCTTTTGTTCCTTCAATTTTTGGGCATTCTTTCATGTCCTTTGATTCTTGTGCTTCTAGAAGAAGAAGAGGCTTGTCACTCGAAATCCGTCCTATTTCTGAGATAGGAAAGAGAAGCGTTGTGTTATCTACCCAAAAAAGTTCTCTAAGGAGAAATTTGTATGATTCCTCCAGCTCGTCTTTCTTTCTCTCATCTATCACCCACAATATGGCATCTAATGGTGGCTCTGGTGGCACAGGAAGTGCCCCATCTTACCAATATTCATTGTCGTTGGTGATTGGTAGCTTGTATAGCCACCATATCCCTGTCCAATATACTATGAACCCCGCAAAAGTCATCAATAAGTATGGACTTTTTCAGTTCAAAGAAGACGCCACAACTACACCATGACATGTGTCCTCTCCTCTTAACCTAGCTCCTGCTACTCGCCAACTTCCAAAGTTTAAAGAGAATTTGCCTAATTTTTCAGGAAATAACACTGTTAGTACCAATGAACACCTAGTGGCATTTTCTAATGCTTGTCATAACATAGGGCCCAACAACAACGATACTTGCATGTGCCTATTCGTCAATTCCTTGGAAGGGAAGGCTACGACCGATTTTTTTGACCTTCCTCCTAAGATCTTGTCTACCTAGGAGGAATTAATCTACTGGTTTAGATCCACTTATGGGCAATCTAAAAGACCTGATGAGAAGTTAGGGGAGTACAATAACGTCACTTACAAATATGGTGAGACCATTAGGTATTTCAACTTGCATTTCCCCAAGTTGTATAGTCAAATCCCCGAACTTATCTGCCCTCAGAACCAAGCTTCCTTCATGCATTACTACAATGCGTTGCTTTCTCCTTACCATCATAGGCTTTAAGAAAAGACCATTGATAGTATCGGTTCCGCTCTCCACACTTGTTCAGAGTACGAAGAACAACTTGAACGAACTGGTCTACCCCAGGGATAATCAGTTAGACAGACAAACATGTCCACTCTCTTACAACTAGTACAAGATATGAACAATTGTATGATAGAATTTGAGTGGAAGGGTACTGTCTCCCCTCTCACCCCTAGAGCTTCATCATCTTATGCCCCTCCTTTTAGGAGTTCGATTGAAAATAATTTTCAGCCCAAAGCTATCCTGCCTAGGATTTGGTGTAACTTTTGCGAGGAACACCATGAAGAAACCACATGTGAGGTAAGGAAGAGTGCCAGAGACAAAATCTTTGGTAAAAGACCAGAAGCCACTATCGTTGTCCTAGATTTTTCTGAGCCCGGAGATGTCATGGTTATCAACACTAGAAACAAATTCTATGCCCCAAAAGGCAAGTTTGATCCTCCTCGCAGTTCTTCTAGCCCGAGCTCATCCTCAATCATTGCTGCGCTCCAGGTTCCTAAAATTCCTGAGAGTCAAGGAATCACTCCTCCTCCTCCTTCTTCCAAATACAATATCTTGTATCGATTGGCTAAAATCAAAGCAGATGCAACCCTCCTAGACATGGTTACCATCCCTAAACAATAGATGCATATAAAACAATTCATGGAAGGAAAGGATTCTGTTGTGACCAATATTTCTAAAGAGGTAAGCAAAGAGGATTCTTCTGTAAATAAAGTAGGTGTACATAACTTCAGATATCCTGTAAAAAACCCCCCTTTTTATATTTCTGTAAAGATCATGGATAAAATCGCCCATTTTTTTATTCAATTATTGTGGTTCAGGCCCAAGTGTTATGTCGAATATTATTATGGAAGAGATAGGTTTATCTTGTACAAACAAAAATTCTTGAAGCATGCTTTCCTATAATAGTCTACAAAAAACAACCATAGGCAAGATTAAATATGTAACCTTGGTTTTATGCGCTCACCCCGAGATAAGGACAACCCTTATCATTCAGGTGATTGATATTCCTATAAGAAATTATTCAATTATCTTAGGAAGAGATTGGCAAGCCCTAACAGGTGGATACCTCTTGCTCGACGAGACACATTTATCTATTCCTCGGAATGGTAAGAATATCATAGTCCTTAGAGAAGGAAGGATTTCACCCTACATCGAGAATGTTCCACAATCTAACATGAACTATATTGAAGAAGACGTAGGAGTATATTCCATCTTTGTTGAAGAGGATAATGTTCCTTTGGAGAGAATTGATTCAGATGATGAATTATGGTGTATTCACTTTGATGGTTCACGCTCTAACAAAGGTAACGGGGCTGGTATTATCTTAGTTTCTCCTATAGGAAAAATTCATAATCTATCATATAGGTTGGAGTTTGCTTGCTCAAACAATGCCACTGAATTCGAAGCTTTGTTGTTAGGCATTGAGAACGCCCTTAATCTTGGTTGTGGTCACCTTTCTGTTTTTGGAAATTATGAGCTTGTTGTGAACCTGATACGTAAGACATGCTCTACTAGCGACAAGATGATGAAACAATACTCCCAAACTATTTGGGCACTTGTCTCGAACCTTCTATATTTTAACATTACCCATGTTAGGAAAGAGTTGAATTCAATAGTGGTCGATTAACTGTCTTTGTAGCCTCTCCTACTCAACAACTCTTACCTCACTCGCCTGATTTCAGTTTCCAATATCGACATCGTCCATATTTTCCTGACCATGTAGGATCTTGGAAGGCCCTCCTTGATGATGAGAGAATTTGTGCTATCATCCAAGATGAACCTCTTAAGCCTGAGGAAACTATATCCATGGAAAATAATAAGATTCCTGAGTGCTTGAATCCTCTTGAGGGTTCATTTTTTTTGAGTGATGGAGGCAATAAAGAAAAGGAAGAGGAGTTACAACTGAACGTCATTGAAGCCATCTCCATGAACATTAGGACACCTGGGTCCTCACCGAACATCAAAATAAATGTCTAGGGTTTGGATAAAGAAGAAATGAATCTTGCTGAATTACTTGGTGGATTTTAAAAGGTTTTTTCTTGGTGTAATATGGATCTTCGTGGTTTTGATCCAGGTCTTGTTCAACATACTATGAAACCAACTAGGAAAAAACAAAGACTTGTTAACTCTGCACTAAAAGCAACCTTTCGTAGGGAGTCAAGGAATTTCTCAAGGACTAAAATGTTTTTTTTAGTCCACCCTAGATGGGTTTCCAAGTGGGAACCTACTTCCAAGACCATTGATAATATTAGAACCTACATTAGTCTTTGAACTTCTAGGAAAGAAATTACGAGAAATCCTTCCCCCCTTCTCAACATGAAAATGTTTCTACAACAAGTCGTAGAGTTACACTTGGAGCCCTTACTTGATAGTTTGTTTGGTTACAACAAAATCAAGGTATAAGGGGAAAATATTCACAAAACCACTTGTATTACTAATTGCGATACTATGTCTTACAAATACATGCCTTCTGGCTTATTTGATACAAGTATCACCTTAAAAGGGCCTATACACACAACTTTCGATGAATTGGTCAGTATCCGTGTTTATCTTGATGATTTAATCGTATGCGTCCAAAGGTTGATAGTTATGTCAAAATTTCGAGTGTTGGGTCATTTCTAGATCACTTTTGTCTTGGACACTAACTCATAAATTTTAAAATAATTTCAAAGACAATGGTTTTCTCATAGCACTAACAGTCCTCACTTGAAGTATTGTGAGGGACCAGCATGAAAGTTTTTTTTGCTGATTAGATTCTTCTGTATACTAGTAGCTTATCTTTGACTTCGGTTTTTGTGCTTCTTTTTCTACCTTACAACACTTTAATTTCTTCTTTCTAAGTTGAGTTTTCATTTTCTCGCTGCATTTTATTTCTGTCTTTTACTGCTGCTGTTTTAATTTCTGCATTATTACTTTTGTTGCAGTTTTTGTCTTTATCATCTTTTGAGTGTTTAGTCAAGATAGAATATTGGATCAATTCTGCCACAGTGACACCCCTGCAAAAGAATTGTTAGTCAATAACAATCAAGCTTATACAACTATTATGATCTCTCCTCTGAAGGACCCTTGAAATTGCCATACATTTCCACTACTGTCTTACAAAGAATTGGTTATCTCCCGCTTCTTCTTGCCATTTCTTCACCCATTGAGAGTTTAAGAGAAAATATGGAAATTTTCCTCCTTAGAGGTTAAAGAACAGATTCTAGTCGATGTATTATGCATATAGTGGTAAAACCCCCTCATAATTAACATTTTTCATAAGTTATTCTCGAGTTCTCGGTCATCTTTCCATTAAATACACTCACTTCCCCCTGTTGCATAATCATTCGAATTACGTCTTCTTGAGATTACTATTCTTGGTCTGTGAAACCATGAGTTCTGAGTTCTAATCTGTTAAAAACAAATTTCCATGTGGAGTCTCCAATTCGTTGACAATTGAAAACGTCAACGTATTTTCACCCACAAAGTGTTTTTAAAGCCTATTATTATAAAACTAAATAATTCTAGTAGGTGGGACCCCCTAGAATTATTGGAGAGCAGATCTGTTCATTTTATTGATGTTATGAGGAGGTGCTACATAATTTTACATGGTTGTTGTTGATGTCATTGTTATTGATGTGAGTTGAGCTTTCGCTACAACCTGCTATTCTTTAATGGTGACTGTTCCCATTGCACCTGCATAATAAACATGTTAGTAAAATTACACGAGGGGAAGTTTTGAAGAAGGCAAAGTATTACAACGAGTGCAAAGGGACCAGTTCTGCAATACTACATGCATATAATATTTTTTGGTTATTTTTAAACCTTAGCTAAAAAGGAAATGGCTATGAAATTGTGTTAAAATACATTTTATATGCATATGGTGGAAATTTTGGTGGCGCATGGAAGTAATGGCTTGCGATTTTATATAGTCTATATGTATGTTGATTATTCTATGGTTTAGGTTGATGTTGATCACGCTATCGGTGATGATTCTATACATGATTTCTTAGATTGTATAGTGGTCATGTGATTTATTTGAGTTATATTGGGAATATGAAGATGGGTGGCGCACTTGCAAAAGTAATAATGCGAACAATTGAATTGTTATGTGGAACTTGGATTATGTTATAGTTTAAATTTATTGATGTTCTCGATGCAAGGTTTGATTAATGGTGTTAATGGGGGGTTCATTGGCATGTACTGTGGAGAAAATGAGATATGGGTGGAGGCGATGTGAATTTTCTTCACGTCACCTTTACCCTTCCTGTTGGTTGCCACCCTAGTCAGACTATTGTTTGATCTGGCTATTGTGTTCATGCTCCATATTTTTAGCAGGGTGAAATCGCTCGACCTCCTCTCATCTTAAGGTTTTTGATTAACAGGTATGTGTCTTTTGGCCATTATTGACTTCAATATGGTTATGAAATTTTTTTGGCTCAGTTGTGTGGGTTTGTGTTTTCTTGAGTGCTGCAATTGTGTGGAATTTCGGTTTTGAATGGAAAATGGATCGTTTTGCTTATAATTGTTTTTGAGTTCATCGGAGTTGGTGGTCTTTCTGGGTGATAAATCTTTGTTACCACTGCATTTGGTTAATTTTTTTTTAAAATCATAGTTGGATGGTTGTCTTCGCGATTCTTGGGTTTAACTAGAGCCCTGTTTTTTGTTTCGACCCAGTCAAGGAACTGCCTCCCGTTCACAAGTGAATCATAGTCCTCCTTGTGCGTACACCTTTGGCCTCAAAGTTTCACTATAGTTGGTTCCTTTCCTCCTGTGACGACTATCATGCAAACCCTTAACCCTCTAGACTGGAGCTGCATAGGGAGAATGTCAAGCCTGTTAAGTTGTTCTCGATTATTGTGGTCTATTACTTCGAATGCAGGCTCACTTGTTGGTCATATAGTAGTCATGTTGGTATAGATTTTTGTCACTACCTCTGTGATAATAATGTGAGCCTTACATTGTCAATTTTCACTTCTAAAAAGTTCACAGTCACCCACTTGATGTAAAAAAAAAACCTCAGTTGTTTTTAAAATGGAAGGGCCTCTGCCCATTTCGATTGGATGCATGGGTATGCATAGATACCACAACTTGTTCAATTGATTGATTTTTTTTTACCCAAATGGTGAATTGTTGGTTGATGTACAGTCACTAGTTTGGCACTTATGGTGTTTTGGTTGATGGCCGAAATTGGTCACAAATGCTTAGGGTTGCTCACACAGGTCGTGTTCTGTGTCTAGTGTTTTGCAAATGAAACATTGGGCATGATAACTATGTTTCCACCTCGGGCTGAATGACAATCAACTGGATAACTATAGAAGGAATATCCATGACATCGTCATGTTGTTGGTTGAATAGGCCTGGGTGTGCACGGCTTTGATTGAATCATGGTGTCACTTAAATGAACCAACCACTTATTTATGCACACAACCCCAACATGATATGTTGAGTTATTGGCATGACTGTGTGTTTGTTGTGACAAGTGGAAATGTTGTATTGTGGAGTTTGGTTGGCTGCATTCTGTGTGTAGTATGGATAGTTTGTTTTATACTCAGTGATACCCTCAAAGTTTTAAGCATGTTATTTATTGAAATTGACCACTATCGATGACAGTCGTGTTGGGTGTTTGACTCAGATTTTAAGTTGCATTGAGATGTTTTTTTTTACAGTGGCATGGTTACATTGCCTTGGACATTTACTCTTGCATATCCTGTGTCTAAATGATGACTGTTGGTTGTATAGTCAATTGTCATTTTAGGCGTGGCATGTGAGGTTTTGATTATTTTGATCTTTCTACTTCTTATATATATGAGAACAAATATCATTACAGATATTGATTGGCTTTATTACAAAAATAGTGATTTCATTGTTATTTGGAAACACTACTTTTAAATATAGATGTGGATTGGGGAAATGTATGGCAGTGGTGGATGTTAATGATTACAGATTGGGAATGAGTGTTGTTGTTGACTGTTATAAAATGCAGAGTGTGCGAATAAAGGGAACATGACCTCTTACAAATTGTGTGAAATACTTATGTTTTGTAATGGCACTTTGTTGGATATTAATGGACAATGAAATTAGGCAAATACACAGGAATTATGCCTCAGTCATCTGATTGTTGGTTGATGCATATTTTTCTTACTGCAAAATATTTTATGGATTTCTTGATTAATCTCATGAACAATAAACATTTCTTCCCCTCTCATTATCTCATTTTCCACTAATTACAACCCCCTCACATATCCCATATTCATTTTGTTCACTCCCTGTTCTGATATTGATTACAACCAAGAGAAGTTGTGTGTTAAGTGGATGAAGTGGCAGTGTCTTGAGTGCACTGAAGTAAGGTTTATTGGTTTGATTTAAAATTGATTGTTGTTTTCATTGAGCAATGACCATTTCTTCTCCTCTTTAATTATATCATATTTTCGGTCAATACAAAGCCATCACATATCCCAGAACACTATTTCACTCCTCTGCTCATTGATTAACGTTAGAACAATTTGTATGGATTGGATTGCATGAGCCTGATACATTCTGAGCTGAATCTATTTTGTATTTTTAAGGAGTTGTCATGCATGGTTATTTAAAAGACTATTTTCTAATCGTTAACATATGTAGGATGAGTTTTTTTAGTCAGGGAAGCCATGGCCAAGGAAAAAAAGGTAGAGGTAACTAGAACCGAGGCCCAAGAAGGCCCAGGTTCTCTATACATTTTGATGTTGATTCATAAGAGCTTGGAAAATTGTTTCATGCTGGATTCTTTAATTGGATTGGGTAGGAAATAGTCCAACCGAGGCCTGAAAGGCCTCCCTTCCAATCCCCTCAAGCCCCCAACATCCCTGTGCCTTCTCATGTCTCTTTACATCCTGAAGTCCCAGAAAATGATGGGTGGTAGGAGATTGTTCACCCAATAGTCTCCCAACACCCTGGCTGGCCCAAATTGACTTTACCTACTCTTCCACCTTTGAACCCCATTTTCCAATATGCCCCTAACCACTCGCTAGTGCAATCCTCCCATGCCAGCAAGAGATTGAATACTGAATCCCACCATGCATTTGATAAAGGAAAAGCTACTGTAGCCCCTTCCTCACCCTCCGATGACTCCAACAAATCTGTGTCTTCACAGATGCATTTGAGGGATGATTGTTCCCATGTGATCAGTGAGATAAAGCCTAAAGGCTCTGCCCAACCCAAGGCAAATTCATGAAAATCAAGAGGTGACAACAACAACCAAGGAAGGGTTGAATCACATACTGGAAAATATGGCTTTTGATTTTTATCTTATTTATTGTTTTATGATGGTGGACTTCATGGATTTTGGACAACTTGTTTTATTTTGGATATATGAGTATTAATTTGAAATATTTTCAAATTTCATGAGCGAAAATTGCCAAAAGTAAATGTATTTGAGGAGAGGCACAAGGGGTGTGTTTTCTTAACTAATGGATTATGTTATAATGGTTATGATTGTTATGAACTAAAGGGAGTCAAAAGGGGTCCCATCTACTAGTTATTATTTATTTATGACCCTATTATGATTATTACTCCCCCCCCCCCCCCNCAACTAAAGTTAGTTGAGTCTTTAGTTAGCTTAAATAATAATTTGGTTCAACTACTTCAACCAATTCTAATTTGCTAAAAGAAGAAGTAAGGGGAGGAACAAGAGGATGATAGAAGAAGAAGCATGCCAAGGTTTTCTCTTTGAGTTTGTGTTGAGATAATTTATTTTTCATTCATTCATATATTCATCATAGCCTAATTCTCTTTTATGATAGCAAGGTCTTATTGTAGACAAAAATATTCAGGGATGAATCAAATCATTCAGACACTTGTTCTTCAGAGGTGTTGATCTATCTTTGATAGTCTGTGTAGAATTGTCTGTTTGTGAATTAATTTTCATGACTGACAAAGACTATTGTGAAGAGTCGAGTGGGCAATAATTTGTGGCAAGATGATCTAGCTTTTAGAGTTAAGTTTTGGTTTTCTGTCAGAGGTCCTTTTGTATGTTCCATCGGGGATGTCTAAGTATTTGTTCCAAGATTTCTGTATAAGATTTTGTAAAGAAAATGACTCTTCGGTGAATTGGAATGAAATAAAGGATTGATTTATGTATCAATTGTCTTGATTGACATCTTGGTGTCTTTACTTCTATTCTTACATTTATTTCAGCAACTGATATGTTCATAAAAATACATAAAAAGTTAATTTCCAGCAAGCTTTTGTTGGTAAAAGACTAGCCTAATCACTTGTAATTAATACTTGTGAGTTAGGGTATATATTTTTGTTGGCTATAAATTAGGGTGATATCCCGTCTACTTTACTTTAGCCAAGTAAAGTCTGAAAATGCTTGAGTAAGATCAATCCATATCTTTTCCTCAACAATATGCAAATTTGTTTTATGGTCATTGTTTTTATTGTACTAACTTTGGACATTAAGTTGTAGATTGCAGGGATTATAAAATAAATGTTCAAGCAAGAAGTGCCTATGTGGTTTCACGTAACATTGAGTGTTACAAATGTCATAACCATGGACACATAACTAGTGATTGTAGAAGCATGATCGATACTTCCATGAAAGAGAGCACTGATATCAAATATAAGAAAGTACAGATAAGAAAACATGAAGAATATGTGAACAAAGACCAGGTACCAGAGATAGAAAGATTGACAATAAAATGAGATGAATAAATTTCTACAGAGAAAAATAAGATGTCAGATACAAAAAGGTTTGGAAAATAACTGAAAGAAAGGAAGGACGCGTAAATAAGGAACAGGTTCAAGAGATTGTACTTCCAGGCATTGTAGTGAAAGATGAATCCACAGACAGAAATAAATAAGTCAGAGGTCAGAGAGATAATGAATCTACCAATGAAGATGATGATGAATACACATCAGATAATGAATTTTTCTGAGCCAATGGCTTAGAGACTCCAAGGTAATATGAATATTAGATAGGGGGAGTCTATGCGATAGTTGTGAAAGACCAAAGAAACATCCTTCAAGTAGCTTGCAGTGTTTGAGAAGATAGATTCAGAGCAGCCAGTTAGCATAAGTACAGTTTGATAGATTAATCAAGACTTCATGATAGTATAGTGATAAATGGGTCAACATTATGAACAGTTGCACAAGTAGAGTCTTGGAAAGTATGGACAGAGATGGACTTGTAATAAAAATTAGTAGGTTTGGACAGATATATGAAAGTGGACGAGAGCATGGATTCTTAGATTGGTTTAGAGAGTGGTTCAGAGACAAAGGAACACTATCATAATGGATGATAATTACATAGGAAATGGATCAAACAATGCTAACGGATTCCAAATTGATAGATATTTTTTGGACACATGCAATGCATACAAAAATTCATATTCAAAACATAGTAATGATCAGAAACAACAATGACAGAACTCCCTACGAACTATGGAAAGGAAGTGCAAACAACAACCTCTACATCAAGCCACAAATTTGCAAAGGATATGGAGAATGAAGTTGAAATGTCATTACTTGGAGAACTATGATTCTTTTTGGGTCTTCAGATATGTCAAAGCAACCAAGGAATTTTTATTTCTCAAACCAAGTATATCAGAGAAATGATAAAGAGGTTCGGAATGGAAGATTACAAACAAATTATCACTCTCATGCAAACCGATTGCAAGTTGAGAAAATATGATGATTCAAAGTCTACAGATCATAGACAATACAGGTCAATGATTGGTAGCCTACTATATGTGACAACATCCAGACCGGATGTAATGCAGGTAGTTGGAAAGGTGGCATGATTTCAAGCAGCACCAAAGGAATCACATGTATTGGTAGTGAAAAGGATTTTCAGATATCTCAAAGGAACATAATAGTTTGGATTATGGTATCCAAAAGGAAAGGATCTATCACTTGTTGCCTACATAGATGCAGATTGGGTAGGTTGCATTGATGATCGACGAAGCACCAGTGGATATTGTTCTATATGGGTGAGTGTTTAGTATCATGGCTAAGCAAGAAACAATCATCATTATATTTATCTATAGGTGAGGTAGAGTATATTGTAGCAACAACATGTTGTACATAGGTTCTATGGATGAAACAAACTCTGACAGATATACAGGTTGAGTATGATGAGCCCATTCCAATATATTGTGATAATACAAGCACCATCAGTATCTCAAAGAACCTGGTGATGCACTCCATGATGAATCACTTTCCAATCAAGTATCATTTTCTACGAGAACAGGTTGTAGAAAAGAACATCAAAGTTGAATATGTGGGCACAAAAGAACAAGTGGAAGGCATCTTAACAAAAACGCTTCCACGGGAAGCCATTGAGTATCTTCGCTAGAGACTCAGAGTTATTTCTACTCCAAAATGAATGATTTTGAATACTTGTATTATATGTATTATATGTACATGAGGAAGCACCATACAGAGGACAGTTCAGGTTGGGAGATCAGACGAGTCAGTTAGGGGGAGAAACCACGAATGGAAATATACCTTTTCCATTGATGACAAATGGGGAGAGATTTATCAGATTTAGAGGATAGAGGCATGGTTCTAGGGGGATCATTGGTCACAGAGATGCAAGCATGGTTCAAGGGGGAGAATGAGTGATATGATTTCAGTATTGCATTAGAGTGTTGCCATCAATGCCAAAGGGGGAGATTGTTGATTAATTGGGTTGGTTGTCATTGATTTCAACCCTTGAAGAAAGTCCGGTAGCAAATTATGGTAGCACAAAGGTTTGCGTAATGGACCCAAGTTTGGTTGATGTATAATGGTATGAGTTTTGATATAGTTGTAGGTAAAACTATTCTAGATGGATAGTACATGCCATGCCATTTCTGGTGGTATGTGTAACGTCACACAACTCCTCATGGTTAGAGAGTGTTAAGCCCTAATATTGGCTCATTACCCCTTAATTGGGGCATATTACATTAGTAATGTTATTTTATTTATGTCGGATTTATTCCATTAGTTGTAATTATACCTCCTAGTCTCCTATATATACCAAGGAGACATTTTCATTTGGAATTATCTTGTACTTGAACATTTAAGTGGGGTAAAAGGAGGTTGCCCCCTCAAAGAGGCTTATTATATGAAATTATCTCTTTTTCAAGGCATTGAGTACTTTTTCTAAGGTTTTTCTATGCTATATTGATATTTGGTTCTTAACATATGGTATCAGAGCTCAAGGTCTTGGGGTTTTGCTGCTACATATGATACACCTTGGAATTTTCACTATAACTTTTGTTATACAATGCTTCAGAAGGAACGGATTGGAGGATATTTAGTATATGAATCAAGGTACATTGGATTAAAATTTCAGCTCCTGAGGCCTTATACTTTCAGAGATACAACCTATACAAGATGGGGTTCTGGAATCATCCTGAACTGAGTCATTGCGGAATTTTCGCTATAAATTTTTTTATGTAATGTTTTAGACCTTAAACTACAGAGGATATTCACAAAAATTAGTAATGTATCTGTGATAATTTTTTTATATTCTGGGTCATCTTAAATTTGTAGATACACCCTGTGGAAGATAGGGTATCTGACTAGTCCTATTGACTAGTCTCAAGAAGGTGTTCTAGGTAAAACAATCATAAATTATTACTAGAGTATTCAAATTGAGTGGGATTGGTTTCATTAGATAGTGGACATTTTGTAGTATTTCTGGTATGAGTTTCCAAATTTTATATTAATTATTTTGTGCGGGGCACGCTATACAAGTGAGATCTCCTGGAAAGTCCAAAAATCAGCAAGTTGTGGGGAAGTTATCGTAAATTCCACTTGGCACATCCAATTTTGATCAGACCTGTGGCATTGCAGAGAAGAAATATCAGAGAACTATATAAAAGAAAGTTTCATACCTAGAAGGGCCGAAACTTGGGATATACAACATAAGAAATATTGTCTAGCAGAACCACCTCAAAATCAAGGTTCAAAAGTGATACTTGGCCAACATGCCACCCAAAAAGGGAACTTCTACACCAAATAAGCCTCCAGAAAATCCTACTTGGACTCTTGATGAAGGTGAAGAAATACGTAGGGACATAAATGATTTACAAAATAAGATAGTAACAAACGATGAACTACAAGAGATGGAAGCTAAGTTGGAGGCAAAGATGGATGGTTTAAAAGAGGAGATCATGGAAGTATTGAAAAATTTCATAACAGAGAAGACACTTGAAAGTGAAAATGCATCCCATGAATGATCAGGGGATCAAATTTTGCTCAATTTTAAAAGTGATCAGAATGCGATGAAAACAGTGCCATTGCATCCATCTCGTCTTCCTGATTCCGGCGGTATATTTACTTTCTCAAACGGAGTCCGTATGGAGAAGATATCACGATCTGTTCACCAAGCTAAACAGGCAAAATTTTTGGATGCTGACTGTACCTGTCCATACAGTCCGTACGGTGACGTGGCAGGACCGTATAGGCCGTACGGTGATGACGTGGTAGTTGTTTATTGGTTGGTTTCTGGCAAATCGGGTGGTGACACATGTCTGGTTGGTGGCAAGTAATATGAGGACACGTGGCCCAATCCATGGGCGCCACGTGTTCCCTCATTATTGGTTTATTGGTTGTATAAAATGTAATGGGAGTCCGCAGGGTTCGACCCCCGGACCTCCCCTCATATGCAATGACTTCACAACCATCCGCTAACCACTATGGCCGACTTGTTCCTTGTTTCATATAACGAACGCACATGTATTTAAAATTACGCGTGTATGCAATGGAAAGGGGGGTCGAGCCGGGGCTTAGCCCCGACCCGTGGTTTCCTGCCATAACATATGACCGTTGTATATGCCATATCGCGCGCGGGGTGTAAACCATATATTATATATGTGTTATATATTGTATTAACATATGCGTTGGGGTTTGGAACTATAACCAACGGTTAAACGCGCGGGGTGTCAAACCCGTGGTTTTGTTATATGAACAGTGGTTTAAAACGTGCGGGAGTTGTGCAGTTTTGGAACGGGAATAACGACTTAACCACTCATTTGCCTAGTGCGCGGTCACATGCGCCATACGCCCAGGTGCCGAGGCGGTTAGGGGCTGGCGTGCCCTTAATCATCCTACGGTTTGCACCCTTGGTGCGGTTGCGCCTGGTGCTGGGTTTTTACGCTTAAAAGAGCGTGTGAGCCAGGTTCATGCAAAAGGAGGGTGCGAATTGTAGAACCAGGGACAACAAGCTTGAAGAGGGAGACTTCCAGGAGGCCTAAATTCTTCATTTTTCGACCGATTGAGGTGCCGAAAGAGCCCAGACAGGGGTTTTGGGACGCTGGGAAGCCATTGGAGCAGTCGGTTTGTCAATTTGAGCATTGTAAGACATGTTTTTTGAGAATTTTTGAGCAATTAATAATAATGATCCATTGGAAGCTGGACCAGGATATGTAGCCCAGAAGAGGGGTGAACTCCTTTATCAATTGTTGTGCACATGTGTTTATGTTCAATGTTTATGCTATTGTCTATGTGTAATTTACATAAGTAATCCTTAATTTATGTGTTGCAAATTGATCCCATTGCTTTAAACACATAACATTTCACTTGCAATAATTTTTCAAGTATTTCAAGTCTTCTTCAATTTTAGATCAAGTTGGTATTAGAGCACTGGTTTTGAAGACTTGATTGTTTGCAAGTTTTGTTTCTGATGCTCACAAGGTTGAAACTCACAAGAGGAGAAGGTCAACTTGTGGAGCCAAGTTCTTATTCGACAAGGAGGAAGCAGTTTCATTCACCGCAATTGCAGAGAGACATTCACAAAGCATGGCTCATGCAGATGATCATGAACGTGTTTCGGCTGAAGAGGAAGATTTCAGGCAGACTATCATACAGTTGAGAGATATGATGAAGGTCATGATGGAACGAAACATGATGTCACAGGGTGAAGTCTCTAACCCTTCAATGCATAAGGGAGGCGGTGGTGACAAGACTCCAAACAGAGATGGAGGGAATGGTGCTTCTCCACCACCCTCTCCTCCATCATCATCATCTTCTTCTTCTTCTTCTACCAGTTCGAAACATCTTCCCAATG
>ML819113.1:21689-37452 GCA_009831015.1 Picea engelmannii | reverse complement strand
TAGAAGAACTTTTACCTACAAGATTATTATTGAAGTCAAATCCAGACTCCACTTCTTAACCTTCTCCTTATGAACTATATGTAATGAACTAGTGTTACATCTTGATTGACTGACTGTTTCTATCATTAATGGTTTTATAAGACTTACAAGAAAATAGGTATTTGTCAGATCTATCTTCATTGAGTGAGGGAAGTTCAGGTATAATAGAGGAAAATGAGACATCTAGTAGGTCTAACATGTGGATATCAAATAGAGGTGAGAAGATCAAAAGATTTCCATATTTTCATGTGAGTTATGGAAGTAACTCTTTAGATATGTATATGTTGAAGAATTGGTGTTGATGAATATCACATACATAATTATATTTTGTAATACGATTTGGTTTTGTAATTGGAATTTAATGTGGGCATACCCAGGGCATTCTAAGAGAACATGTTTTTTTATCATCCACCTTCTTAGTATCACAAAGATGATAAATTATCTTATCCCACAACATTTTAGAAATTGTCCAATTCCCTATTTCACTATGGAACTCATGAAAATTTGTCCTTATTAAACAAAATTTTAGGAAGTAATTTTTAAATGTATAATATATTTGTTTAAGTGGTATAAAACACTGACTTAAAAACCTTGGGGTTTTTGTTTCAATAGTTTGATGAGGACATCAAGATAGGATTATGATTTTAAATATTAGGAATTTGATCTTAAAATTCTGTTATGAGTATTCATTGGTTGAGTGATGATGGACCTTTTGTGCTAGTTGAATGATTTTTTCTAGTTGAATATTTGATTTTATGTTTCCTAGGATTGATGTGAGATATAAAGGGTGTTAAAAATTGGTATACCTTATGTATTTTTTGAGTTAAATTAGAACTTGAAAATGACTTGTTCATTAATTGTCCACAATTTTTGACAACGAGAGGCAACATGTGTGGGGGGATAGTCTGTGATCACGAAGGGAATATTATTGTCCACTATGCTTGGGGGTTAGGGAACACTTCAAACAATACCTCTGTGGCATATTATTTGTGGCAAGGTAATACCACAGAGGGAGTAATACCACAAAACTGGACCAGATTAAACCGTAAACCATGATTTATACCCAATGTGAGGCGAATTCACTACCATAAATTTCCGTATTTCTGGAAATGGGGAAAATGGAAGCTTGGAGCTCCAAAATGAAGGAGTGAAATACATTTTTTTTCTTCTCTCCCTCATAAAAACCTAGGCTAACCCTCTATACTATTTTTTTTTTTAAATAAATTAGGGATGAAAAATCAAAGTTAAAAAAAACCACTCCAATATAAAAAAATTGCCCAATAAAAATTTGGAACCCCTTTAATTTCACCCCTGAGCTAAATTTCGCCCCTAAAATCACCCATGAAGGCAAACCAACAATTTTGGATTGAAAATTAGAAAAAATATTATTTTCTTAATGAAATTTTCAATATGAGATGCATATATTGCACAATCCAAGTGTAGTAGGATTTTTTCGGGTTGTTTAATCTCATTATTGAATTAACATCGAATATCAAGAAAAAACGAATCACCAATGAAAATTGGAGAAGGAGAAAAACATTTACCGAGAGGGAAATGAAAATTCTTAGATACAATTTGTGAGTGAAAATGAAGTGGGACTCGCACCCATTCAAGGTTTTATGCTCGCGCCCAAATAAACTACTTTCAAGGAGACTCACACCCTTTCAAGGAGAATCACGCCCAAGGAGATAGCTTATGGAGGGCACAGGGAGATATTTCACTAGCTGCAAGGTTAGAGAGAGCTCGTGAAGGGCACTGGGAGAGAGAGCTCGCAGAGGGCATCAACCATGAGAGAGAGATCGCGAAGAGAATGGTAAGTTGTTAAAAATACTTCTCTGTATTCTGCTCGAAATGGTTTCTTGAAAAACCCTCCCACACTTTGGTTCTGAACCCTCGACTTGATTCTGGAATCAAACAAACCATTACCATAACTCGACTTGATTGCTTCGAACCTGACTTAGTAAATTTCTTCCACAACTTGGGCTGAAACCTCGATTTTCTCTACATAGAAAATCCTTCCACAACTCGGACTAGAAACCTCAGCCCTGGTTTTATTCGAACCTAAACTTAATAACTCTTTCCACAACTCAACTTATAACCTTGGGTTTTATCACTTCAAATCTCTTCCATAACTTGGGCTCAAGACGTTGACTTTCTTGCTTCATATCTCTTCCAGAACTAGGCCCATAATCTTGGCTTGCTCTGATCTTGGTTTAATGGAAATCCCCCCATAGTTGATGGTAATGGTTATGAGGTTCAAAGGAATGGTTGGCTCACTTCTCTTGCTACCAAATGTGTGGAATCCCTGATAATGACAAAATGGGTTTTCATGGATAACCAAATGTGTGGAAGCCCTGGCAGCTACAAAATGGATGGATAAGCAGTGAAAAGTCAAGGAGGGAAGTAGAAATTAGAGGTAGACAAATTTAAGTATTCTCATGTTTTCTTATGGTTAATGTAATTTTTGTTCAATGTTGTTAGTATTCTTATACAGTTAGGTCATGTGTGCATTCCACTCATCCTATAAATGACCAGGTTGTGAGAAAGGGCATTATCTCCCTCTCATCATCACCTCAATTCCTATATTGTTAGAAAGTTCATGTGTTTCTTCTACTCATGTTATTCTTCTAAATACAACACCTATTTGGTAACAATTCCTCTCACCAAATCCCTTCTAGAATGGTGTAACAATGTTAGGGTTACATTAAAGCATGAAGAGTAATTATGACAACAGTCCAACCTACTTGTTCGAATAATAATTGCATTGGGTTTCCATTTTGGGAATGCAATGTAATTACAATAATATTCAAAACCACATGTGACCCAAAGTAATCATGTTAAGCTTCTAGTTGGAATGTGTAGCATAATTATGTCGGGCTACAAACCATGCAAAAGGTAAAAAAAACACATAATTATTCCACAAGTTTGTCATAGATTATAAGACAAGAACATAGCCAACATATTCCTTGAAAGACTCTTTTCCATGCCCACTCTGAGCATATCCAGAAATCAATGCAATCCATGAAATAATGTCATGTTTAGGCATTTTCTCAAAGACTTTGTGAGCATATTCTATTTTTCGGCATTTAGCATAAAGAGTAACTAGAGTATTCCCAATTGAGAGGTCTGATTCAAACTTCCTTTTCAAAATACAAGCATGGATTCCCTTTCCATGTTCCAAATCTCCAAGGGATACGTGAATTGATCAGGCTTTATGCGAGCCCTTTTCATCTTACAAAAGAGTTCAAGGGCTTCATCATAATGCTCATTTTTTGCATATCCTGCAATCATGGTTGTCCATAAAACAACATCTTTCTCAAGAATGTTATGAAACACTTGAAATGCATCCTCTATCATCCCACATTGATCATACATGGTGACTAGGGCACTAGCCAAACATATATCTAGCTCAATTATAACTTTAATAATGTGGGTATGAAGTTGCATACCTAATTTGACATCAACAAGGTCACAACATGCCTTAAGTACAATCACAATAATTGGTTGGTTTGCAGTCATTCCTGCTCGCTGCATTTCACAAAAGTGTGAAAGAGCCTTCTCACCACAATTGTTGTGGGCATATCCTGAAATAACTGTAGACCACGAGCCCATGTCTTGTTTGGTCATTAGGCAGAAGAGTTTTCTCACATCATCTGTACTACCACATCTACTATACATGTTAAGGAGGCAATTTCCCATTGAAACATCCAACCCATATCTAGTTTTAATGATATGGGTATGGATCTCCTTACCATATCCTAAAGTTTCCAAACTGGCACATGCTTGGAGAATACTTGCAAAGATGAATTGATTTGATTTCATACCTACTCATTACATTTCCCAGAAGAGGTCCAGTGCCTCCTCTCCAAAATTAGCCTGAGCATATCCTATAAGCATTGCACTCCATAAGATCAAGTCATGTTTGGTTTCTCTTTTGAACACTTTGTGTGCATACTCTATGCTACTGCACTTAGCATACATGGTAACGGGGGCACTAACTATAGATATATTTGACTCAAATCCAATTTTGATCACATGGACGTAAATCTCTTTTCCCTATTCTAGAACACCAAGGTTTGCACAAGCTCAAAGAACACCGACAAACTTAAATATGTCCAATCTCAGGCTTAGATGACACATTTCAGAAAAGAGTTCAAGGGCTTGCAGATCAAGTTCATTCTGCACACATGATTCAATCATTGAATTCCACAATGTCGAGCTTGTTGTGGCCATTTCATCAAACACTTTGCATGCATAATCTACAATCCCATATTTTGCATACATTGTAACAAGATCACACCCCACAAAAACATCTGATTGAAATTCAGTTTTAACAATGTGAGCATGCAAATCCCTCCCCTGATCGACAACTCCAAGACTCGCACAAACTCCTAGAATGATAGCCACTAAACTCCAATGGAAAGGGCCTTTACTCCCATATTTTTCCTAAATGCCACTAAACTCCAATGGAAACGGCCTTTACTATCGGTCAAAATGCAATTTCGCAGCCTAGGCCACTTTATCCTTATAGTTCAAAGTCTAGTTTTACGTTTGCAGGTGACATTAGTTGTGACAGCCATAGCAACAATGCAAGCTAAAATTATGTAAAAAATGTTCGATTTTTTCCTTTTCATGAGATGCTTCCTATTATCACTATGTGGAAAGTGTTCTCTTCCACAATCTGGGAATATTAAAATGCAATGTAATCAACTTGTAACACTCTAGAAAGATCCCTCTAGCTAAGAAGTCACAGGTGGGGGGTATTTATTCCACCAAAGTCACCTAAGTTTTGGTCAATTTCAATAGCAGGGGAGCTTGTAAGTTGTAACGTTGAATAAGAACCAAAATGGTTCATTGTGAGAGCAAGGAAGAAAGAGGTGTTGTAACAATACTCCTAGCGTTGCATTTCAAAAACAATGTTTTCACATCAGTAAGATATGTCCTAAATTAGTGTAAGTTTTGGTCAATTTCCATAGCAGGGGAGCTTGTAAGTTGAAACATTAAATAAGCACCAAAATGGTTCAAGGATCATTAGAGTCTGTGAAGCAAGGTTGAATAATTTTTACCCACATGTCAGTCCATTCACTCTAAATTTTTCCTAGATTCCATTAATCTCCAATGTAAAGGGCCTTTACTAGCAGTCACAAGCAATGTTTCAAACATCATGTGAGCGAATATATCACCAAATATCTGGAAAGAAACTTATCAACAACATCAAGGATAATATTGGAAAATATCAACAAACTTAAAAAAATATAAAAATATTCAATTTTTTAAAATTTTTTAAACATCTAAAGCAACCTCCTCCCTCTAGCCCTTTTATGGGTAAATATAACAGTGGATAACCCCTTTTTTTTCTCAATCCCCTACTTTCCCTCAATGACAATGTTATCGATATAACCAACAATGACATCTGCATGTGGTCTAGATTTAGGTTTCGTGGGGTCAATGTTTAACCAAGGTGCATTCGAAAATATTTCATATAGGATCCGAGATTGAGAGTATATCAAGTCCAACTGTTGGGCCCTAAATATAGCTTCTTCATCAAAGGTTACCCCCGAATTAGAGACATCCTTGGAGATATAAGGGAACAAGGATTTCATAAACCATTCTAAGAGGAACTTGGGAGGAATATTGGCCTTGTTCATCCTCTTTCTCCTTAGCCACTCTTGGATATGATCCGAGATGTGGGTAGCTTTTTCTTGCGTAAGAATTTACAACAAATCATTGTTGGCATCGAACTAGACTGAAAGTTAAAAGTGGTTGAGAAAGACCATCGTGAGATCATGAAAAGTACAAAAAGCTGACCTCTATAATTCGATATACTAGTTTGCAACAACTCCCATAAGAGTGCATTGAGAAAGTTGTAATCGAATGGAGTAATCATTCAACGAGTTCAACAAACACCAAAGGTGAAATATTTTGACGTGGTTTCCTATATCCTCGCTACCTTTTCCTTTGGACTTAGGAATGTCTGAGGGTAGTTTGGTGGGGACCGGGTGCCAGTTCATATCATGACACACCGGGTCATTCATTAGTTTCGACAAATTTGAAATGTTTAGAGTTGCTAGAAAGGGGAGCCTCTGTTACAACATTGAATTACAACTACCGGGATTGGAAGCCTTGGGTTGGTTGGCAATCATAATAGAAAATCCTGGATTGTGACTAGCACCAATTTTTTAGGAAGAGATCATTGATTGGATAGGGTTTCGATAAATATCATGAGATCCTTGATGAAAAGGAGAAAAAATTTCGCCCATCAAGTTTCCAAAGGACTGAAAAGGGTTTTCCCTTATTGACATCCCTTTCGAAGGAAAATTCCCTTGCGTACGATTCAATTGACTCTGGAAAGGGTTTCCCCCTGATGATTGTTGATGTTTTGGTAGCTGCAGGAGGTATTGATCTCCATGGATAAATCTTTGACTAGAATAGAATATTTTGGAAGCAAGAGAAAACCTAAACAGATGTGTGAAAACCCTGGAATACAAGTCGGCTCAACAGAATAAGATATATATATATATATATATATATATATATATATCTAGAAAATGACAGGTCAACCTTGTTTGAAGAGACACATGTTCACTTGACTAGATTAGTATAAATAGGAGGCACTCTAGCTCATTTGTAAACACACTCAGTCATCCAAAAGCAAGGTGAAAGTGTTGAGGCGGAGCTGTAGTAGTTGTAGGTGTGCAGTAATTCCCCGTTCAGTATTTTGGTACTCTATCTTATGTGCTACCCTGGTTTATCTATTGGTTCTAGTGAGGCTTCTCAGAATCATTTTTTCTGTCAAAGGTTAAGGTGCTTGGGGGTGGCTTTGTGCCTATGGTTGGGTGACAATGGTGTAGCATTGTCTATGGTGAAACGAGAACAATATTCTAATAGGTTATGAGCCCACACCACCTTCAAAACAATCTAACCATAGGAAGGTAGATCCATAGCTCTCTGTCAAGCTCATTGTAGCACAATTGCAGTTGCAGCTAGGGTTTATGATCTTGCAACAACAACAAACCCTAACCCGATTGTTCGGGCACTTTAATTAAAGTTGTTTGGAAGAAGAACTAAAGGAGTTCAGACTGTCCTATATGTCACTTCATTCCAATGGAAGCACATGCTCAGGTTGAGTAAGAGGCCTAAAGCCGTACTTTGGTACCAAGTGGCTCTTTATCTTCAAGAGCACGACCATGCTGTGGTTATGTTTACCTAACCTTGATTCGATTATGTAATCCTGCTAGAGGTATTAAATTTAGGTATTTTGTAATGAATGGCGGCACAAAGAAACAACAATATGCTGGTGGTTGTGCCAGTGAGTGAGGTGTATAGTAGTCTGGTGGAGAAGGTCGACAACAAATTCACTTGTGTTATGGATTTTCTAGCCTACGACCGAAGCATGTACGACTCTTATTTCCACGAGGTCTTCAAGGTTTACATTAAATTGTGGAAGTTTCAGCAGGAGAATAGGCATAAATTGGTGGAGGTGGGGCTCAAGCACTGGGAGATCGGTGAAATTGCGTCCTGGGTTGTGAAACTTTATTACAGCTAGTACCAGAGGATGAGCGAGGCAAGTTATTTTTCGAAGTTTTATATCTTCTACGAGGCAATCTTGAGCCGCGATTTTTTCAAGGAGAGCAGCCAGGAACTTGGCTTGGCTAACAAGCAGCTCTATTGTTATGCCTGCTTCATTCTCTTTTGCCTCATGCTCAATTGTAGGGAGATGGTCCAACATCTTATTAACTAGTTTCAGATGCTTATCGATGAATATCGCCAGACTTTTCAGGATACTAGTGCTAAATAATGGAAGCGAATAGTACAAGAAATTGTTCGTTTTGTGAAAGCATATACTACATTCTAGAACAATAAGCGTTTACAAATTCTCTAGTGTTTAGAGTGGGAGCCAAGTGGGATATTCTACCATCCATGAACATCAGACTCAGGAATGAATGGATCATTCATTGGACAAGGTGGTTCAAGCCGCATGGACCCTATGGATGATATAACTGATCCAAGTTTACCCCTAAATCCACGCAAAGCTATCCTATATCGGCCCACCGCTATGCATTTTTCTAGTTGTTATCCTATGTATTCCAAGAAGGTTACCATAGAAAGCAAGACTTGAAAGGAATCAAAGGGAGTCAAACTTCAAAGGGAGTCAGTGATTAGGAAGAAGCAATGTTTCGTGACACTTTGCAGGATGCATAGGCGCATGCAACAGACGAAAACATGGTTCGAGGATTCTCTCAGTTAGAGGGAGTTGATGGAAAAATTTGAAAAGAAGGATCTTGTAGGCCTTCGTGCTGAGTTGTAGGCTTCATTTTTAGTTGTAGGCCTTTTTCCGAGTTGTAGTCTTCATGCCGAGTTGTAGGCCTTGTGCGGAGTTGTAGGCTTCATGTCGAGTTGTAGGCTTCATGTTGAGTTGTAGGCTTCATGCCGAGTTGTAGGCCTTGTGCTGAGTTGTAGGCCTCTCTAAGTGGTTGGAGTGGTTAAAAATAGTTTTCAACAAGAAATAAGGGGTCGGGATTTGGGGGAACCCATAAACCCCGCACAAAAATACATAAAATATTATTTTTTTTAAGCCAAATTAAGGTGTATGTGCCCTGCAATGGAGCAACATGTGTATGTATGTGCTCTTCATAACTAGTAGGGCACGCATATGTTAAACAATTAAGTTTTTTGATGAATTAAGAGGATGAAAAAGGGGATTAAGGTCTGTAAGTGGGAAAGAGAAGGGCTAAGATGGCACCAATGCATATGTGGTGGAAATTGTTGCTGTAAAAATTATGCAATTCACAATGATAATGAAATAGGCCTCTCCATTATGTCTTTCTTTTCAGAATATTTAGCTCAAGAACGTAAATCTCGCACATTGTTTCAATGTTCTCCCCTCTTACGGTGAAGTTCTCTCATTCTTGTCATGTTATTTTTTATTCCTTTCATGATTTTTTAGAAGTTTGTCATTTCTATCATGGGAGTTGCTCCATGTTCATGTCCATTTCAAATTCATGATTGAACCGACCCTTTGATTTATTCCCTTCAATTTGAGTTGGCCCTTTCTTCCCTATAAAACAATGAATAAAGAAACATGCTCTACCGAACTGAGCGAGGAAAAGGAACAATTCTGAAACCACCCTTACCCTAGCCGCATTTAGGTAGCTCTTTATTGATAACACTTTTTGTTTAGGTGTTTCCCTACCCTAGAGTATTCTATTTTTATACTCATGAAAATGAATGCCAATTCAACGGTCCTGAAACAACTCCAATTGGAGGTAAATCCCACCATGAGAAGAGTGTTTATTGGCACTCCGATATCTCTCCTTCAGGGGTCTGAAGACTTCCCACTAGATCTAGCCCTAGTATAATTTGGTTATGGTAATCTTTGAAATAAGAAGGGGAGTATTGTTTGCAAGTGAAGGACTCAGTAAGCACTGAACTTAGCAACCTTGTTCAAATTTCGTATCAATTGACTTTTCACAGATTCCATTCATAAGAAACCAGAACAAAGAAACTTGACTGGTCGCTAGGGAAAAACGTCTCTTTTGTGTTAGGTAGGGGGCTCAATATGTAAGGGAAAAACATCTCTTTTGCACTAGGCAAGGGGATCAGTACACAAGGGCGGGCTTGGAGTGCACAAAGAAATCATAAAAAGTGGAGCAGATTGGAGACAATAGAGGGTTCCATCTCAAAAAGTCCGAAAGGCATTATTTCTGAAGATACAAAGGCAAACAAGGTACTACCTCTATAATACCCTCCTTTTCCACAACAATGGATGAGCGAAGGAGATCTGGTCCCTGAAGCGATATGCTATTTCTCTCCAACTTTCCACCAATGATGGCTTTAATATTTCACTTTCTTGGGCAGGTCGGGATGAAAAAGAAACATGGCAACCGCCACCTATTGAGCAGGAGGAGTTTTGAGTTAGTGAATAAGAAGACATGTGGAGAGAGAAGATTCGTCGATTGCTGATGAACAAATGGCAAGTTATTATAGGCTTTGGACAAAGGACAAAAGCCTCTAGAGGAACCTCCCCTTAAAGAACACCTTTGGTGTAATAAAAATTTATGGTCAAATTTCGACCATAAGCTAAATAAAGAACACAAGCTAAATAAAGAACACCTTCAGTTTAATAAAAATTTATGGCAAAAGTTCACCCACAAGCTAGATAAAGAACACCTTCGGTCTAATATAAATTTATGGCGAAATTTCACCCACAAACTAAATAAAGGAACACCTTCGATGTAATAAAAAATTATGGCAAAATTTAATATAGAAACTAAATAAAGAATATCTTTGGTGAAATAAAAATTTATGATGAAATTTCATTCACAAACTAAATAAAGAACACCTTCGTGTAATAACAATTTATGACCAAATTTCGTTGAACCTTTGTCCCACAAACAAGGAGTCTCATATAAAATTATTTTTATTACTATAATCCAAATTAAAAATTTATGAAAAAATTTCAAGACAAACTAAATAACATCGTTTACGTTCACAATTGCGAGCGGGTGAACTTTTACAATAATAATGTTTTATTTTGTTAGCCCAAAATTAAATTAAAAAATTTATATGTTAATTGATTAACACACATGAAAATTTAAAAGGGGAGCATAAAGATAGGGTTTTCCCCTCCATAATTTGTGATGTAAGCCTACAATTCACCTGGATTTCTAGGATCGATATTTTTTGGCAACCATTTCGCCTGCATTTGCTAGAATCATGATGTTTTGGAAACTGTTTCCCTTACATTTCTTGGCTTTTTGTTTTTTAATAAACTATTTTCCCCATGGATTTCCTTCAAGGCTTCGATTGGCTAGGTTTGTAATGTTAGAAACACCTGCATCAGATGACGCGTATATTTGCTAGCCTTTGAAGCGACCAAACAGTGCATCTGCAATGTTGATGGTGTTCACACTAATGAGGTGTCCTCCAGAACTGTTGACCCAACAAACTCCTTCACATTCTAATCTTCCCAGATGATATGGAATGGGATGGCATGGCATACTTCTTTGACGTTTGTAGTACCACCCTCCATCCAGGAATTTCACTACCATTTTGTTCGAAATCTTTACTGGAGAAGGGGGACTTTGAGATCGTCTTCATCTCTGCAAATCATGATGAGAAGTTATTTTAGGGATATTATCACACCATGATATGGCTCAGGACTTTCAGTGAAATTCTTTTCCATTTCTTTTTGTTCTGGACACAGGGTAGAGCTTTCACCAATGAAGGTGTGGAGATCATTGGAGAATATATTGTTCAGGCATATCCATTCAATACAAAGAGACATGAGGAGATGAGGGCTGAGGAGGAGACCTTAAGGGATACATAGACTTTAGCGTTTCTTCATATGTCTGATGAAATGAGATTTTGTCAGCGACCATGGAGGAAGAAAGGTGCATTTTTATTTTTTCGCTCTTTTGTTTTCCTTTTCCTGCAAATCTAGATTTGGGTTTTTTGTTATGAGAATGCAGAGAATTTGTCTATTAAGGTGGAAAACCTAGAGAATAGATCATATATGCATTAAATCTAATGAATACATGTAATGAATTGGGATATTGAGTTTTATACGGTCATTGGATCTTGTAAGGGTTTAAGAACAACAATTGCATATATTCTATTTTATGATGGTATCATGTCGAATTGGGTTTTGCCAACAGGTCCCGATAGTAGAGTTTGTGGGGAAGACAATGGGTATGTATTTCACAACCCATTGGTGTGGTCCCTGTAGAAATTTCACTCGACAACTTGTGGATATTTACATTGAGTTTAAGAAGAAAATGGAGACCTTTGAGGTTGTGTTTCTTGAGTGTTGTTGAGGAGAAAACCTTTTAATGGTTTTATGCAAGGATGTCATGGATGGATTTTCCATTTGCAGACAACACTGAAATAACCTGTATCGCTACTTCTGAGTTCAGGGTATCCCAACCTTTATTATTTTAGGTCCAAATGGGCCTTATACAAGGATACAGAATCCAACCTTACCCATTTACAAAGGAGATAAATCTTACATTTGTAAATCTTAGATACCTTGTACTGTGCAATGTGAATCGAGATAACATTGTTGAGATTAATTTTAGGTCATAATAGGAATCGAGAATGATGTATTGAAGAACTTTGTTTTCATAAATCATTTTACCTATGATTTTTTCTTATTCTCTGCAAGGATTTTGCACTTGGATTCTTGTTTCAGTTTTCTTGAAGAAGTAAATTGTTTCAAATTTTGATACAACATAGCATACACCATGGAAAATTCTATGTCTAACAATGATTTTCCTGTGATCTCTCCACATTAGCGTATTGAGCGTGACTGGAAACTCAGGGTACAAGGATGATGTGGTCGCATTAAGAAACCATTGTTTTGTTTCAGAGATTGGATTGAAGATGGCAAAGTGGGTGTGGCCTAATTCCCTTACTTTGCAGTATGAAGTCTCTAGCACCTCACTTGGTGCAATCAATAAACCCCTCCAGTTGTTGGAAGTTGGAACTCTGCGTCTTAGAAGCACCTAATGCAGGAAAGGGGTAGTGGTCATGATTCCAACACATTAGATTGCAAATAATAAGCTATTGTTTCTCCTGAGTGAAGTACAACAAATATGAGCTTGAGAGTTTGATTTCAGAAATAGGAGCCATAGAAAAGGTAACCTTATGGTTTGAGGATCTCCTTTATTCTTAGCTACCCACATTCAAGTTTTTCTCTTTCATTGGCTATAACTTATAGAGGAATCATATTCATTTTCATTTTCATGAACTCCTTGAATTTTTTATTGCAGGCATTGGGTGAATCTCCAACCAACTTAAGGACTTGTTGCAGTTATGATTTTCAATGGAATCCAGGGATTATCAAGTTGGGTTTGCTTTCAGTACTATACTTTTTATAAGTGAATTTGGGCTTTGTTTCAAGAGAGAGGAGGTCTTGATTAGACATGAAATGCTTTAATCTATTTTTGGATATTAATTATTGTCTGTTGTAGAGGTCAAATATTTTCAGTCATTGTTTCTTTAGCGGTCTATTTATGTCAGGCCTAATTCTAGCATTCAATTCTGATTCCAACATTCTTATAATTAAATTTTTGATAATGTGAAAACTGAAGGTTATTTATCTCAAGGAATATCACAAAGAAGCCCTTTTCTGCTTTGAGTTTATAATTATCTTCCTTGTGGCTCTGGTAGATCAGGATGAAAGCATTTCAGCCTTTTCTATAACAAAAATACAATGTTTTTTTATTAATGTACTATAAAGTAAAAGCCTTGGTTGTACCCTGAAGTGAACTATAATTTTCTATATTCCCTACTCCTGTCATCTTGAGCTATTACCAACAAATATTGATTCTTGATTGGTTACAATATTCAGGTCTTCATAAACCAAAATCACAGTTTTAGGACTTTGTATAACTTTATTTTTCTTAAACTGAGCACAAATTTCCAGCCTTGCTGGACAAACTGCATATTCGAAGATTTGAAAAGTAATACAAAAAAAAACTGATATACCTAAAATCTTATAATTTTTGGTGGGGCAGGTGTGGATTATCTGCATCGATTTACTGAATAATTGTTAGTGTGTTCACTAATCATCTTCATCCTCACTATCCATATCATCTTCACTTCTATCCAAGTTGAGTTATTTTCTTCTGACATGTCTCGGGGGTTTTTAGAATCCTCTGATTTGTACTTCCCATAGGTACAACAGGATCCACGGTATGCCTTTGCTTCATTGAAGTTGTCGTGGGTGTTCCTATAAATTTCCCCCAAACATTTGATTTCTTTAAAGCGCTGTAACTATTGAAGTCCCACAAAACTGAAACCCTTGAAAATAATCCATAGCGCATTATTGTTTCCATGTTGTTATGACATATTAGATTGACTTTTTGATATATTGTTTTAGTAATTCATTCACCTTCATCAATAGCAATAGACAAATAATATGCGACTTCGATTCTAAAGGTAAATTTATCATTTTAATTTTTGGCTATGACGAAGAACATATTTGCCAGCAAAACATATGATATATATTGCACATCATACTTTTCTGATAATTCAAAATTCTACCTTTATCCTCAATTGTAGGATATACTTAATAATCTTGAGGAACTATGTGTCCACAATTGGGCCTTCACATTTTTGGCAGTCTTTTGGATGTTAGATCCTTTATAGAAAAACCAAGATCAAACTTATAAACGAAACACCTGTTAACTAAAAATATTATTCATATCTAATGCAGACAATGCGAATAAGCAAGCATTGTACTTAAATATGCTAAGTTGCATGAAACGTGTACAACTTTCAAAAATAGGAACACCTGGAAACGTGACCCCCCAAACAGGTATGTTGGAATGTGACACACATTATCTCACAATAAAATAAGAATGATAGGTTAATTTGTAGGTATGTTTAGAAACGAATAGAAGGTTAATTGTCTTCATTTTTCACATATTAGGGTTCTTTATACTTCCTATGTGTACCATGCCCCTCATGGGCACTTAGGGGTTTCTAAGTTTCTGAAAGTTTCCGGCACTGGTACATGGGTAGTTTAGGAGTTTCGTGCAACAGAGTAAAGATGCCTAAAAGTTTTTAAGTGGTTACAAGGTAGTAAACCTTTCCTTTCTACCTTGGTCTTAAAAAGGCCATATATAATGAGTGACCTTGGCTTGCTCCTCTGGTTCACGTATAAAATGATACATTGAACATTTTGCTGATAGTTGTTTGCAACTTTAGTGCATAATAAATGACAAGAGTTTGGTATATGCGCATCATAATATTTAATTGGAACAACTTACCCTTGTAAAATTGCATGCATATAAAATTGGTTTTTGATGAACCTATAGATACTTATATATTCTTAGTCTTGTTTCAGACTTCACCATTTCAATCCTGAAAAACAATATTTTTTTTGTGGATTGTAGTTATTTCTTGATTGACAATTTCTGAAACAGACAAGTCAAAAAATACTACTTCAATGCATTGGCAAAAATAATTAGTCTTGAGTCTATTGTCTTAAGATATACTATGTTGCAGATTGCATGTCATGTGAAACCACAATGTGTTGTTAGAAAAGGAAATGTTAGCATAACATTGTGCCTAAAACTTGATTCAATCATAGAAAAAATCATAAATCAAAGAAATGACATAAGTGAAACTAGTGTGCAAAGCTCCCATATTCTCTTAAAGTCAAAGTCAGTATTTTCTCTTTTGCATTCTTACTAGAATTTAGCTACAATCGACTAGCCTATCTTATTTATCCTCTCCATTGTGACATAGACAACTATTCTGATCATTATGATCAAAAGACTCTTCCCTTTCATCATATGTATCTGAAGTCTCTAAACCTCCTTTGCAATACTAGTTCACATTTAGATAATTCCCAATGTCTTCCATTTTGTTACTTCTCCAAATGTTAGTCACATAAACTCCATATTGTGTATCATGCGTACTCTTTGCTTTCAATTTCTGCAGTAGTCCATACAAGATTCTTGGTACTTTGGAAGGTTCCTTGTAGAATGCAAAGAATTCCTTGAGGATTTCCTTAGGTCTTTACGAAAGGTATTTCTCTTGATTTAAGCAAAATGAAACCTTCTTTCCCAATCGTTCTTCATGGATTGCGGTTTCCAGCCTCTCTTCTCTGCAACGACTTCTTGCCTTAGATGTGGAAGCATTTCTAGCTTGGTTATACCAGAGGACCCTGTCTTCTGAATCATTGAAAATGGGAATATCTTATCTTTCTTTCATC
>ML819112.1:114026-125534 GCA_009831015.1 Picea engelmannii | reverse complement strand
ATGTCTTTCTCTTGATTTGGCTTCCTCCTTGAACCAAACTTCCTTTTGTTCCTGAAGTTCTTGAATCTTGCTATGAAGGCTTGATCATTGTACTTCTTTTGGGGTTTCTCTTTTGCACTGATCCTTGATTCTTCTTGAGCACAACAAGTCCAAAGTTCTTCAAATGTCAGATACTCCTTTCTTTTGTTCATGCTTGCGGCAAATGCATCCCACGTCTTGGGAAGACCATTGAGTACTATGTTTACCAACTCCTTCTATGAGATGATCTCTTCAATAACTTATAGTTGATCTCTTAACTGAGAGATTCTCACAAAGTATGATGTTATGCTGTCGTCATCATTCATCTTCATGTCACGGAGCTCATTCTTCAGACTCATAACTTGTCCAATGTTTCTGACCGAGAAGAGATTTGTTAGGGCATCGTACATATTCTTTGATGAGTCAAGATGGGAGATGTAGGGTATCAAGTGGTATTTTATGGATTCCACTATGATACTCATGGCATTGATATCATTGTCTTTGAACTTCTCCATAGCTGCAACATTCTGCGGTTCCTTCTCTTTTCCTTCTTCAAACTCTGGTTCCACGATCTTTCCTTTCACGATATCCAACACTTTATTCTTGGAAAGGATGAGGTCAATCCTTGTCTTCCACTCTCTGAAGTTAGAGGCTTCATCTAACTTGTTCTCTGACTTCATAGAATAAGTCATGGCTGCTTTGACTTGGTCAAACCCTAGATTTGACCATAAACTCAAACTTCACGTCTTGGCTTGCTGAGAGTATCAAGAGATGCGCTAGGATAGAGCGCACTGATCTATCCAGAGATTAGATCAATCCATTCACTTTAGGTTCCTCAACAAGAGGATTAGGGTTTCTGCAACTGCTCCTGCTAGTAACGCTAGTGACAATGTCTTGGAAGTTGCTTCTTCTAGTAACCCTAGTGGCAGTTCCTCAATGAGCTCAATATCCTAGCGGCTATGTTTCCTTCCAATGTTTAGACTGAATGAAGGAGGCGTGGGCCCATAACCTATTAGAATATGAAATATGTGTGCTCGTTTTACCATTGACAATACCCTTGTCACCCAACCATAGGCCGAAGCCACCCTCTGAGCACCTTAACCTTGACAGAGAATCATTCTGGAAGAAAACCCTAGGCTAAATAGCCAAACAAAGGGTAGCACACCTTTCCCCATGGATAGTGCACCAACAAGAGCTGATCAGATAGTCCAAACCCCAGCCAAGAGATAGTCCAATCCAAACGTGATTTGCTAGCTGCAACAGTTGCAATGGTAGCTCTCCTCAAACCTGCGCACAAGACTGGGCACTGCAGTGCGGACAAGACTGGGCACTGCAATTCTGAGACTGCCTGCTAGAATGAGAACTGACCTCTTGTATTTATACTAATTCTGGCTAACTGCCTGGGCCGACTTCTCATTCTAGGTATCTGTCTGTTCAATATATATTATTATTTCTGGACGACTTCTTCTCTTGGAGGCTAATAACCTAATATAAATTATCTTCTTGAGCCGACAAGTCTTCTAGGGTTATTAGCCAACTCATTAGGGTTTCTTCTTGCTTCCCAGAGTATTCTATCCTTTTCAGGTTTACACGTGGAGGTAAATACCTCCCACAGATACCATAATATCAACATTTCCCAGAGGAACTTTCTGATCAATTGTGCTAGAGAGGACTTGATCGAGGCAGGAGCAATAAGAGAGGAGAACTGGTAGACGGGGACAACAGATAACACTGCTTTAATTAGAACCAACCTGCCCGCCGGATTGAACCACTGTGCTCCCCACTATTCCATTTTGGCCTTTATTTTAGAAGTTATTATCACCTAGTCTTCCACTGGAATAGAGGAGAGGTATATTGAGATTCCAAGGTACTTGAATGATCTCCAGTTGATTGCTATTGAGTACTGGACAATGTTCGCTATATTTGCTGAAATTATGGCTTTGGTGTTCCAAGCATAGATATAACACTTTGCTAAGTTCACCTTGCCTCCAAAGGCTTCTAGGAATTGATCCAGTATAGATTTGAATCTTCTGGCCATGATTGTGGAGGATCCTCCTATCATGAGGGTGTCATCCATGAACTAGGCATGATTTATTCGTCTAACCCCTGTGGCTATTCTTATTCCCAGAATGTTTTTCTACTGTCTTTCTTGGTCGAGTCTTCACCCTAGAGCCTCAACCATAAGGATGAAGAGACATGGTGAAAGGGGGCACCCTTGTCTCAGTCCTCTGGAGGCTTTAAAAAAAGAGTAGGGGATCCCATTGATCAAAGGAGTTATCCAGGGGCTACTTATACGGGACTGAATCCAATTGATGAAAGAGGGGTGAAATATGAACTTTCTAAGAATCTGAACGAGGAAGCTATGATTGACTCTGTCAAAGGCATTAGCCATATCCAACTTAATTACCATGCCCCTTTCTCCTCTCATTTTACTTGAGTGAACAACTTCTTGGACTAATATGATATTGTCCCAAATTTGCCTCTTGGGAACGAAGCCACCCTGACCAGGGGGGATGATATTTGGAAGGAGAAGTTAAATTCTGTTTGCTATAATTTTTGTAATGATTTTATAAGATATGTCACGCAAGGAGATGGGATGGTATCTTGAAAAGGTCCCTGGATTTTTCTCTTTTGGAATAATATCTAAGAAAGTGGAATTGGTCCCCCGCCCCCCAATCTAGAAGATCTTTGGATGTACTAGATCATTCTGATCAGATCATATTTAATGGTACTCCAGAAATTTTGATAAAAATGAGCCGTGAAACCATTGGGCCTTGGGGATTTATCAGGGTGAAGGTGATTGATAACGTTCCATATTTCTTCCTAGATTCTCATTCTCGTCCTCCTTTATCAACTTGGGAATGTTGGAGAGCGCCTCCTCCCTATCCTTTTCGTTCTTTGCATATTTTTCTTTGTACAGGTCTGCAAAATGAGAGACAACTACCTTTTTAATATCTTCAAATGATGTACAGGAATTCCCTCCAGGGTCTGCTATCTTGGAGATTGTATTGAATCCTTTCCTTTGTTGAAACTGTTTGTGGAAAAAAGACATGTTCTGATCACCAACAGAAAGCTAAAGAGCCCTGGATTTTAGTCTCCTTGAATCTTCTTCTCTTCTCACAACAAATTGAAGACAAATATGCAGTTGGCCTTCCTCCACTAATAGCTTAGGAGTGACCGACCCAGTTTCAATTTTTTCCATGACCGTGGCCATCTGCACTTTTGTGTTTTGAATTTCCACTTTTGGGGCTTTGAAGGTGAGTTTGACCCATTCCCAGTTGTCTCTTTTGAGTCTTATTAGCTTCTGTTCCCATATGTGCACCGAGGATCCCTGCACCCACTGAGACCAAGAGGTGGATATAAGGGATCTGAAGTTTGGGGCACCCATCCATAATGGGTTAAATCTGAAGGGGATTGGGCCCAGGTTCGGGAAAGGGGAGAAAGATAGCAGTATAGGCCGGTGATTGGAGCTGGCCCAGGGAAGAATTTCAGAGGTGATGCGTGAGGAATCTGTGAGGAGGGAGCTGCTTAAGAGAAAATGGTCTAGCCTGGCCACGATATGCCCAGGGCCTTTCCTTCGGTTAGACCAGGTGAAATGACCACCGCCAGGCTTCAGATCAAATAGATTGAAGGTGGATATCATATCTTATAGATGTTCCCTTCCTCGATCCCTTACCAGTGACCCCCCCTTCTTTTCCCAGGGATACAACATGGTATTTAAGTCACCTGCTACTATGATGTTGCTAGTGGATTCCACCTCCAAAATATTGAACAGAGACCTCCAACAATCTAGTTTTTCATGATGGAGATTTAGGACATAAAAATTTATTATAGAAAAAGAGTTACCTGAGGTGTTGTTTCTCAGTTTGGTTAGCAACTAGTGTTGAGCTTGTTGGAAATCCAACAAAGTGAACCTTTTTTGATCCCATAAGGTGTAGATGCCCCCATAAGCCCCTCTGGATCTTATTTCCCTGCCTTCGCTTGTCTTCCATATGTATTTGCTTTCTCGGAGGACATAGTCCTCTCTTAGTTTGGTCTCTTGGAGCAGTATAAATTGAGGAGAGGAGGAAAAGATCAGTTGATGAGTTGAATCTTTTTTTCCCTTGCCTTCTAGTCCCCTACAGTTCCAATAGACCAGGTTCATTATTTATTCGTGGGTTTTTGGGACCCCCCTTTAGAGGGCATAGGGCCGAGGTTCTCTTTCGATCCTTTATGCTCTTTGCCAAAGGAGGAATCTAGTGTGGATTGGAGCCGTAGATCTTTTTCCCTGTCAGCGATTTCTTCTCTTTTTTCACGGCTTGGATTCCTTCCTGTTTTTTTTGCATTGGAGATTGAGTTGGGGTCTCAACCAGGTTATCCTTAATATTCTCCTTGTGATTCTTCTTCCATGATTATTGGAATGCTATTTTTTGTCTTCGTGCTCTGCCTTGCCTGGGGTTTTTTCCCTTTTCCTGAAGTCAAAGTATGTTGAGCACTTAGAGGGATTTGCTGATCCTTTGCTGGTGAGGAAATAACCACTTCATCTATTGGAGTTTCTTGAGGATATCCTTCTTCCTCAGGCTCAGAGAGGGTAGCATATCGATTGTTATTTTCTTGTGAAGCTTTTCCGCTTGCTGCCTTGGATGGGCTTGATGCAGTTCCAGTCTCCATGACAATTGGAGGGTGGACCTGGTGTTGTTTATTGGGGCCTCGACGTTGCTTCTAGGGTTGCCATTGTTCTTGTTCTTCTTGACCCTTTGAACTTGCGGGGGTTTTGGGGCATCTTTTTTCAAAATGGCCGTATTCATGGCACCTTCTACATTTAAAAGGAAGCTGTTCGTAATCGACTTAGTGGATGAAAGACCAGTTGTCCAGAGTTAGATGGATTGCTTTTGGGAGGCCCTTTTCCGGGTTGAATTCGACACATATCCTTGCACATGCATACATTCCATCTCTTGGTTCCGCTTGGTCAATGTATCTTCCAAGAGTATTTCCTATGCTCTTGATTGTTTCGTTGTTCTAGCAATGAAATAGTAGGAAGGGGAGACATACCCAAATTGGGATAGTCAATGGGATATTGTTCTCCGGGATGAAATATGGAGACCAGTTGCTAAGGTACAGGCCCCGAGCCCCCATGAAATAAGGGCCGTTCTTGAAGATGAGGTCTCTGTTTGTTTTGGTCTAAAAAAGAAATAGAAAAAATCCTTTTCCACAGAAGGAAGGAGAGACTTTTCCTTGGATGAGCAGAGTCCATTGTTTTTCAACCCATTCAGAAACCGTGTGGGGGGATGGCTAGATTCCCATGAACTGCCCAACCAGTCCATGTTTCATGATTTTGAGCGCTAGAGGGTGAGATGAATCCACGTGGACCTGAACCTTGGGGATATCATCCATTTGTTTCACAAATTTCGACTAAGGGTACTTCTGCGTCTTCTGGGTTGAAGCTACAAAGGATTTGAAGGTGTTTATGTCCGGAGGGAGGGGGGAGGCGGTGGATGTGAGGGAGAAGGAACTCCTAAACTAGAGGCAGGCGTGACCATGAGGGTGAGCAACATTTGTAGGTGCTACACTTGTAACATTAAGTTATAATAAAAAAATAATTATTTTATACCTTCCAGTTATAGGTTTTTCCTACTTTTTAGCGATTAATTATTTTATTCTTAATGTGTTGGGGGGTTATTATATTCTTTGTAGTGAAATTCTAGTCGAGGTGAATCGACTAATGGTCAAGGTCGAGGTGGATCGACAGCCGTCAAGGTCGAGGCGGATCGACAACAAGTCGAAGGTCGAGGGAGTCAACTGGGTAAAGTCGAAGTCGAAGATATCGACGAAAAGTTAATTGACAAGAGGTCGAAGTGTGGGTATCAGACGACCGACTAGAGACCGAATGAAGGACTGATTGGTAGTCGACAAGTAACTCAACTTGGATTTGATTGTAACAAAATCCTGGGATTTGTAGCTAATGATATGCATGGATCTGTAACTGTTTTTGGGTGCCAATATTTAGGGTTTTTTTCCTGTTGTAAAGCCTATAAAGAGGCGTAATTGTAAGGCCGTAAAGGATAATAAATAAATCATTGTCTTTAGAGTAATATTTAGATGTAGGTTGCTGGTCATGAATATGTAAGCCATATTGGCTACATGGTTGTTCTTGTACATGCAAGAAGGTACGATGTCAATTGTGTCTTAGGAATGGACCAAGGTTAGACATAATAAGACTACAAGAGAGAAAAATGTTCAAAGGAATGATGGTTTTCCCAGTTAAGAGTTTCCAAGGTAATATCTCGGTGTACTATGTGATTGCTTGTGTCATTTGCGTTCTTGATTAAATTCTTCTTCTCTTCTGCTGGGATTAGTGTGGAAGTGTCTTTCATTTCCTGACATGTGGTATCAGATCTTAGGTAAGCACTGACAAGTGAGTTATTAGAGCAGTGTTATGCGTATATCAGATCTTGATTTTCCAATCTTGAATCTAAGAACTAAACCCTAGGTACAATAAGAGTCGTAAGTCATAAATTGTGTTAAATATCGTGGTAAAGAATGGTGAGTAGTTCCATAATAGAGATAGAAAAATTCAATGGCCAGAATTTTGAGCTTTGGAAGCTTAAAATGGAGGATCTTCTTGTAGATAGAGAGCAATGGAAAATGGTCAGTCCAGGAACCTAACTGACAGGCATGTCAATGAAAGAGTGGGAGAAACTCGAAAGAAGAGCAAGAAGTACAATTCAACTTTGTCTTGCAAATTCAATGCTGCTGAATGTCTCAGGTGAATATTCAGCCAAGAAACTATGGGACAAGTTGGGAAGCTTATACTACTTGAAATCTCTGGTAAATAAGTTGTTTCTCATAAATAAACCGTATCTTCTAAGGATGAGTGATGGTGGTTCAGTGACTGAGCATTTAAATGTGTTTAATACCGTGTTAATCCAGTTATCATCTATGGATATTAAGATCACTGATGATGAGAAGTGTATCAACCTATTATGTTCTTTGCAAGACTCCTGGGATAGCTTAGTCGTGGCTATTGGGAGTAATACAACCACACTAGTGCTAGAGGACATGGTTGCTTCTATATTGTCAGAAGAAATGAGAAGGATGAACATGGAAGGATCGACCAAATATGCTCTAGTAGTGAGAGGTTGACTGATAGACATAGATAAAGGTAGATTCTTCGATAGAAAGTTCAAGTCGAAGGGTATATGTAAATCCCCGGTTCAGTCGACGTGAAGGTGTTGGAAATGTAGTAAAGATAGGCATTATAAAAGGATTTAAGTCGAAGGAAACAAAAGTCAATGCTGGATCCGACGAGAAGCAGTCGATTGAGAGAAAGACAACCTCAGGGAAAGGAGGTGATGTGTACCTGGCGTCAACTAGTACATAGTCGAATCAATATGTTTAGTTGATCGAATCAAGAGCATCCTATCATATGACACCACATAAAGAATAGTTCTGTTAATATTAAAGATATAACGGAGTGATGTTTTCTTGGGGGAGGAATTGACAACCAAAATTGTTGGACGATGAAGAGTCCGAATGACACTACAGGATGGGAGGAAAAGAATCCTTCCAGGTGTGCTTCACATTCTGGGTTTGGAAAGAAACCTGATATCTATTAACAAGATGAGTGATGCAGGTGTGCATACTCTGTTTCAAAAGTATTCATGCAAGATGGTCATAGGTGCAATGGTTTTAATGAAATGAGTTCAGATTGGTACCTTGTACAAGATGTTAGGGAATGTCGAATCAAATGGATGCATCAAAATCGTTTCTCTTGAAATTGAATCAACTATGACTCGACTCAACTCGATGCCAACACAACTCGACTTGACTCAAGCTCAGTCGCTTCAAATCGACTCGAGCTAAGTCGGTTCAAATCGACTCGACAATACATGATGAAATTGACCCGACCATACTATGCCACGAGAGGATGGGACACATTGAAGAAAAGGACTTTGATCTATGAAAATCAAAGGTATGGTCGAAAGTTTTTTTGAAAGTGGGTTAGAAGTCAACGTTTTTGAACATTGCATATATGGAAAACAAATTCAGGTGCGGTTTCCATCTGGAGCGACAAGGGAAAATGAGATTCTAGAACTGGTGCATAATGATGTGTTTGGCTCGGTTACGGTGCCTTCACTTGGTGGATCCCTATATTATGTCTCCTTCATAGATGGTTTTTCCAAGAAGATGTGGATATATTTCTTGAGGAAGAAATCATAGGTTTTCGAGAGATTTAAGGAGTTTAAAGCTCTTGTGGAAAACCAAACAAAGAAGAGGATTAAAGTGTTGAGAACTGACAATGGTGGTGGATTTTGTGGAAAGGAGTTTGTTCAGTTCTGTAAGTAGTGTGGCATAGCATGCAAAAATACCACACCATATACTCCATAACAAATTGGAGTTGCCGAGAGAATGAATAGAATGATGATGGACAAGGAAAGGAGCATGCTCAGTGGTGTTGGGCTCACACAAGAATTCTGGGTGGAGGAAGTTGACATTGCAATATATCTGGTAAATATGTCTCTTTTGTCGGTGCTAGTTGACATGACTCCAAATGAGGTATGGTATGGTAAGAAGCCTTCGGTGGCACATCTCAAAGTATTTGGTTGTGATGCATTTGTGCATGTTCCCAAGGAAAAGAGGAGCAAGTTGGACAAGAAGGAAGTCAAATGTATTTTCATTGGATATAAAATAGGAATGAAAATATATAAGATGTGGGATCTTGCATTAAGGAAAATCATGTATAGTCGAGATGTGGTATTCAGAGAATTCGAAGGTAAGTTTGAGCTTGAGGAAGTTATTTAGACTAAGAATAATCCTGATACAGTGTGGTTTGAACTGAGGAACGAAGAAGATGATACATATGAGTTGACTGAATCTGAGGAAGAGGTGGAACAACTGACTCCGGTGGTGAGGAGGTCATAAAGAATAAGAAAACTAGTTGAGAGGTATAGTCCAGTTGACTTTCATTTTGTATTCATGCTAAATACCATTGACGATGAGCCCAAGTTGGTCGGCGAGGTAGTCGACTCGACAAAGGGTAAAATTTGGAAGGACGCCATGGTCGAAGAGATGGAATCCTTGTATAATAATGAGACACGTGATTTAATTAAGTTACCTAGTGGAAGAAACACCATCAGTAGAAAGTGGGTTTTCAAGAAGAATATGAATGCAGAAGGACAAGTCAAGAATTTCAAAGCTCGACTGGTAGCGAAAGGTTATTCCCATGTCGAGGGAGTCGACTTCGGTGATATTTTTTCCCCTGTTGCAAAACTAACTTCCATTAGAGTAATAATGTCTCTGGCTACAACATTTGATCTGGAAATAGAACATATGGATGTGAAGACAACTTTCTTGCATGGGGACCTGGAAGAAGAAATCTACATGAAACAACATGAAGGATTTGTAGTAAAGGGAAAGAAAGAGTTGGTGTGCAAACTCAAAAGATCCCTTTATGGTATAAATAAATCACCAAGGATGTGGTACCAAACACATACATTCTTAGTTTGGGATTTGTGAGAAGAAAATCTAATCATTGCATATATTCCAAGGAATAAGGTGGGCGTTTCATAAATGTAGCTTTGTATGTCGACGACATGTTGATTGGAAACAACATGGACACAATAAAGGAGGTGAAGAAGAAACTATCCTCCAAGTTCGACATGAAGGATCTTGGTGCAACTAATTTCATTATGGGAACGAGGATTAAGAGATATCAAGTCACTAGAAAGCTCTGACTGAATCAAACAAAGTATATTGAAACAGTTCTGAAGCGGTTCAACATGCAGGATTGCAAACTGGTGAAGGTGCCAATTTCTGTGGGAGCAAGGTTTACTGCTGAACAATGTTGAAAGACACATGAATATATAGAGGACATGGCATGTGTTCCCTATGAAAATGTTGTTGGTAGTCTAATGTATGCGATGGTCTTTACTCAACTAGACACTGCCCATATATTGGGAATGTTGAGCAAGTACATGTAGACACTTGGAAAGGAGCACTAGAAAACTATCAAGAGAGTATTCATGTATTTGTGTGGCATGAAGGAATATGCTATATGCTACCAAGAAAAACCTGGGGGTGACAATGGTAAATTAGATGTACATGGCTTTATCGACGCCGACTGGGCTGGAGATTTGGATCGATGGAGGTCGACCAATGACTATGTTTTCAAGATGTTCGGTGGAGCAATAATTTCGATGAGTAAGCGACATGAGGTTGTATCCTTTTCAACAACATAAGCTGAATACATGGCAGCCACTCATGGAAGCAAATAAGTGGTATGGTTTCAAAGGTTATGTTCAGAAATCGGGTTTGAGCAGAGAGCTATGAAGTTAAGTTGCGACAGTCAAAGCGCAATATTTCTAGCAAAGAAGCCTTCTTATCATTCAAATACTAAGCACATTGATGTACAATACCATTTCGTAAGAGATATGGTGGAAAGTAACAAGGTGCTATTAGAGAAAGTAGACAAGTTGAAAAACATAACAGACTCATTGACCAAGTCTGTGAGTGCTGTGAAATTCTCTTGGTGTAAAGAGGAAATGAGAATTGTTGCCCTGAGTCTGTGAATGAAATTTTAAGAATCTCCTATTTCAGCAAAGAAGACAACAAGTGGGAGAATGTTAGGTTTTTATATTCTTTGTAGTGAAATTCTAGTCAAGGTGAATCGATTGATAGTCAAGGTTGAGGTGGATCAACAATAGTCAAGTTCGAGATGGATCAACAACAAGTCGAAGGTCGAGGGAGTCGACCTAGTAAAGTCAAAGTCAAAGATATTGACGACAAGTCAATTGACAAGAGGTCCAAGTGCGAGTGTGAGACGACCAACTAGAGACCGAATGAAGGACTGACTTGTGGTCGACTGGCAACCCAACTTGGAGTCAGCTGTAATAGAATACCAGGATTTGTGGGATTTGTAGCCAATGATATGCATGGATCTATAACCGTTTTTGGGTGCCAATATTTAGATTTTTTTTCCCGTTGTAAATCCTATAAAGAGGCGTGTTGTAAGACCGTAAAGGATAATGAATAAATCAATGTATTTAGAGTAATATTCAGATGTAGGTTGCTGGTCATGCATATGTAAGCTATATTGGCTATAGGGTTGTTCTTACTCATGAAAGATGGTATGATGTCGATTGTGTCTTATGTGTGGAGCAGGTTAGACATGTAACCTTTTATTCTGATTGAATAATACAACAAGAGAGAAAAATGCTCAAAGGAATGCTGGTTTTCTCGATTAAGGTTTTCTACGATAAAATCTCGATGTACTGTGTGATTGCTCATGTCATTTGCGTTCTTGATTAAATTCTTCTTCTCTTATGCTAGGATTAGTGTGGAAGTGTCTTTCATTTCCTAACATTATGATTATAGAGTCCCCCTCTCTTCCACTAGTGAATTAAATGTTGATATTAATACATTTATTCCTTTTTTATCACCAAAAAATATAATAATTGGTTTGAATCTCTCTCTCTCTCTCTCTCTCTCTCTCACACACACACACACACACAC
>ML819112.1:91717-108121 GCA_009831015.1 Picea engelmannii | reverse complement strand
AAAAAGAATAACTACAGTTTCTAGGAAACTATGTCCTTCACTCCAAGACGACTTCACAAAGAATGGAACTTCTGCTCAGTGAAGGTCTTGGTGAAGATGTCTACCGTCACTTTTGCTGAAGGATAGAACTGTCGGTCGATGATCCCCTTGTGTACTAAGTCTCAGATGTAGTGCATTTGGATATCGATGTGCTTCATCCACTACCTCTGAACTAGATCTCTGTAGAACTTCAGAGTGCTCTGGTTGTCACACCAGATGACGATCGACCGATGAAATTGGATGCCCAACTCAGTGAGAAAATGTTGTAGCCACATAGCCTGAATGGTTATGTTAACTACCCCTCTGTACTCTACCTCGACTGAAGATAGAGAAATGACATCTTGCTTCTTGCTCGACCAACAGATAGGCCCGAAACCAAGACTGAGTGAGTAACCAAACGTGGACTTGCAATCAGTGCTATCGCCAGCCCAGTCAGAATCAGTAAAACCAATGAGTTCTAATGTAGAGTCTGCTGCATAATGAATCCCAAAGGTGATGGTGCCTTTTACGTATCGAAGGATAGACTTTGCATCCTTCCAATGTAGCACATGCAGCTCCTGCATGAACCTAGAAACTGCGCCAACTGCATAGGAGAGGTCTGGTCTGAAGTGTGTGAGATACAACAAGCTCCCCACTAGCTATCTATATAGTGTGCTGTCAACCAATGGAGTGTCCCCGCCATCCTCAAGTTTGACTCTTGATAGGAAAGGAGTCGGAGTAGACTTGCAATCTGTCATGTGAAATCTCTCAAGGAGATCTCATGCATACTTGGCCTATGGCAATTTGATTCCTTATGCATCCTAACTGATCTCAAGTCTAAGGAAGAAGTGTAGTGGACCCATGTACGTCATCAAAAACCTGTCATGTAGAATCCTCTTGACTGCAACAATCCTTGAAGTTGAGCAATCGATGATCAACAAATCATCAACATACATAACTAAGAGTAGAATTGAATCAGTCGTCCTGAGTGTTATAGCAATATTTGCCTCACCCTATGCAATCTTGCATATAAGGCCTTTTTCCATTTCCCTATGCAGAATTTTCATCCCTTTTTTGCAAATCCCAGAGTTAAAAAATACATTTTTTCCACATGTACGCACCTTTCCTACTATACAACATACGTATACGCAGGTTGCACCACTACAACCTGTGTACATCGGTATTTGTGCCCAAAAATGAAAAATGGTGTTGGGTTTCCATGTCATGACAGGAGATCAATAATCCTTGGCCTTCCATATAATGGAAACGTTTCAGCTTGGTCCTCCAGTTCCATTTGAAGGCTATAAATGGGCCAATTTCGAGCCATGGAAAAGAGGAGAAAGAATTCAACTTTGAGAGCAAAGTTGCTCTGGAGAAATTATTCACTTCATATTGAGTCTGCATCGCTTTGTCCTTTAAGTCTGAACACATTGTTCAACCCCCAAGCTCTTCCCTTATTGATTGAGAACTTCATTGTCTATCTTCTATGAGCTTTCCTTTGGTGGAGGATTGAAGTGGTGGAGGCCCAACTGGAAGGAACTTAGTTTCTTGGTTCTGAACCATGCCGACACAGAAGTCTGTAACTTTTTCACTTCTGCTGAACATATATTAATAGAAATACTCTTTTCCTGTTCAATTGATATCTTGAAAATATCTAAATTACTATTCCATGGGTGTAACTATTATGTATATTAATGGATTATGCTGCTAAATGTGCTAACATCATATATTATCACCATATGCTTGCTTTGCTTGGTTGTTGAGGACTAGTTGTAGGTATATTTCTTTGGGTCAAGTGCTCAATGGTGGACTTCATAGAACGTTTGGATGAGGTAGGACTCTTATCTTGTCTTGCTAACACATTTGTTTATATAGCATACTTGAGAATAAAGTTTATTTTTGCAGTCATTTCCGTCTGTTGTGGTTTTCCCTAGCCATAGAGAGATTTTCCTCATAACAAAATTGGCGACCATACTGGGGATTGAATCTTATTTCCTAGGGTTTGGAGTGTTTTTCTCCTTAGATTTCTTTCGTTCATATTGCGTTTCTTTTCGTATCATTGCTTGACAACCTCTATTCACTCTGGGTCTGAGTTTTTCAGCCTTCTCCTTTGCCTAGCTGTGTTTTTGAAACATATACACGGGTTTTTGATTGACAGTCGCGTATATATGTGTACTATCATTATTCAAGCTGCGTACATACGCATTGTTTCCTTGAAAAGTCGCGTACATCAACCTCTTTTTCTTGTTTTCTGGGTTTGGTGGTTGCTGGGTAGGTTTTGATGATTGCTGAGTCTTCTTGGGTCTCTATAGTGACTATTAAGTGTCTGTGGCATGACAAGAAACCTGTCTTTGGTTGCATTTTTGGGCGAAGTCTTTCTCATCATCTTCTCATTTTCATTGTCCTTGTACATTGGGCTGAGTGTTTTTCTCCTTGGTATCCTACTTGAGTTGTCTCTTTCTATACACAATAGAGTCAATATATCAAGCTGTTGTTCAGTCCATGCATTTTCATTTTTCTTATATTGAAAATACAAAAATATTAGGCATTTTGCATTAATTGGCATTTTGATCTTTTGAGTCTTTGTCATTTAGTTTAGTGCATGTAAAGAAAGATTGCATTTTTATTTCAGAATTGTAGAGTTGAAATTGAAAATTGCATTGTTTTAGGAAGCATATCATTCATTGAAAGTTGAAGTTAGGACTTTGCATTGTATTCATATTTACTTTACTTGCTGAGCCATAACATCATGAGTTTTACTGCTGTTAGACAGTTGGCTTAGGTTGATGGATAGTTGGTATGGATTGTTGGTTGTCATTGATGTCAACTATTGGAGAGTGATATTGTAGATTGATGTCAACCCGTGGAGAAAGTCTGGTAGCAAATTCCGATATCACAAAGGTTTGGGTAATGGACCCAAGTTTGTTTGATGTAAATATGACTCATTATTGTCTTTTCATGGTTGATAATAAGTACAAATGGATGAACTCCAAAGTGGTCCCCTTATGGTGAAATCCCTCACGGGAAGACACTTTGCGGATTGATTTATCCTAGAAGTATGGTTAGAGAACCCATGCTTATTTGTGGAATAATGAGATGAAGTTCATTGATATTTTTAGTGAAACTATCCTATATGGATAGTGCTTGTCATTCCATTTCTGGTGGTATGTGGAACGTCACATAACTCCTCACGGTTAGAGAGTTATGGACATAAGAAGTTGGAGAACCCAGGTTTGGGTAATGGACCCAAGTTTGTTTGATGGATAATGGTATACGTTTTGATATATTTGTAAGTAATACTACTCTATATGGATAGTACATGTCATTCCATTTTTGTTGGTATGTGGAACGTCACATAACTCCTCATGGTTTCAGAGTTATGGCCTTACGAAGTTGGAGGACCCTCATATGTCATCTAGAAGCGCCAAATGGTCAAAGTAGTCAAAGTGGTTCAAGAGATTGTACTTTCAAGCATTGTAGTGAAAGATGAATCCACAAATAGAAATAAAGAAGTCATAGCTCAGAGAGATAATGAATCTACCAATGAAGATGATGATGAATCTACCAATGAAGATGATGATGAATACACATCAGAGCAGGAATTTTTTCGCGCCATCCGACTTAGAGACTCCCAAGTAATATGAATATTAGACAGGGGGAGTCTATGCGATAGATGTGACAGACCAAAGAACCATCCTTCGAGAAGCTTGCAAATTTTGAGAAGACAGATCTAGAGCGATCGGTTAGCATAAGTACAGTTTGATAGATTAATCAAGACTTCATGATAGTATAGTGATAAATGGGTCAACATTATGGACAGTTGCGCAAGTAGAGTCTTGGACAGTATGGACATAGATGGATTCGTAAGAACACTTAGTAGGTTCAGACAAATATATGATAGTGGATGAGAGCATGGATTCATAGATTGGTATCAAAGGAGGTTCCTTCAGGAAACATTTTAACCACTGGAAGGAGATCATGGATTATTTTGAGAATGGAGTAGCAATGTTTAATGGTCATAATGGTTTTAAGTATGAGACATAGAGCATAAGGACGGAAGTATTTTTACAGGCACACACACATTATATTTGCCTATTAGTTGTTACAGGATATGATAGTTCAAAGAGGGGAAAGACTGCAGCCAAGAAGGAATTGAGGAAGAATAACAAAATAACAATGGATTTCATCTGGGAAGGATTACCTCATCCGGTAAGAGAAAAGGTTGGTAAATGTTCATCAATAAAAGAACGTTTGGATAAGTTACATGACACATATTCTTCACCCATCACAGATTCAGAAAATGTCAAAGAAGATGCAGATACAAATCAAGAAGAAATATATTCACTATGTCAAGCAGATTCAAAAGATGAAGAGTACATAAGCACCAGAGGTATGTTGTTTTGTTTTAATTGTGAAAAACTTGGACATCTTGAAATAGAATGCCATGAAGGAAATGAGAAATAAAAAATAATTGAAAAGGAAGACAATTATAAAGAATAATTGATTAGTTCTTTAGATGAACTAAGAGAAGAAAACAATTCACTCAAGAAAGAATTGGTGAAACAAAAGGAAAGTGTTCACATTTTTGAATAAGCCCAATAGGTCATTGAGAACTTAAGAACTCAGCTAAAAGAGGTCAGAAAGATCGAAGAAAATCTTGAATATCAAAAGCAGTGTTTGGAAACCTGTTGGAGTTACTTCACACACACCTAGGATTTATTTTTCCTAAGGTTATTCCTTTTTTATTAGTCATAATTAGTCATTATCCAATCTCCTATATTTTAGGGGAGAATATTCCACCTGGAGAATATTCTCTTTCAGTTGACACTTCAGTTTGACTAGTTGAGTTGAATTTAGATGTTGCATTGGTTTTGTCACCATGCAACATTGGGATTATCACCAACTCACTACTCTTTGTTCAATCAATTAACTGAAGACTAGTTAACTAGTTAACTCAACTAGGTGGCAGTTCACTCCCATAACTGCCTGAGAGACTAGACTAGGTGGCCGTTTACTCTTGTAACTGCTGGTGTGTGTCCAGATCAATCTAGACCACCACTATGGCTCATTAGTTACTCATTTATTCTATATATATTGTAAATTATTCACTCTTTGAGTGTGGAATACGGTTAATGAGAATTCTTCCATTCTTTCTATCTTGCTTCTTCTTTCTTAATTTCTCTCTGCAAATGTGTGTCGTATTTTCTAGCTAGATCTATTCTATGCAGGTTCAACACATTTACATGGTATCAGAGCCGACAGACTGCTAAGAAAAAGCTACACCAAATCATTTTTTGCAGGTACAAAAGATTGAAGACAACAAAGAGATGGATTATTCGTCGAAAATACTTCTCACGCATCATAACTATTTGTAATGGAAGCCAAAAATTTTGCTTCTGCTAAGATGCAAAGGCTTATACCAAATAACCATGGCAATGGAAGTAGAGCCTGATTCTACCGATGAGAAAAATGACTTTCTCAATAGACAAGATATGGCCATAGGAAGTATCGACATGTCCGTTTCTCTCGAAATTTTCCATCAAGTATATGAAGAATCACAAGGATTAACTCCAAATGAATTATGGACCAGATTGGAGGTTCTATTTGGGAATAAAGAATATTGTGAAGATTTCATGCAGGTGGGCGAATAGATAGAGCCAGAAGAGAAGCCATCAAAAGATCAAGTCTCTTATTATGAAGAGTCGTCTACAAACGTTTTTTCAGAAATTAGTATTCCAATAATTGAAGATGATGTCTACTCCATTTCAGATTTATTTTCTGAAATTCATGTGGAAGATATATGACATGCATCTCAGGAGTCACATGCAAACACTGTTGCATGCACCATGCATGCATCTCAGGGGACAAAAAGGGAGCCGCGCACATCAGATGCCATTTTGATATTTTTTGAGCACTCTTTGCTGAAAAAAATTGGATATTTGAATTCCTCTCGGGAAAATATCCAATTTCAAAAAAAATTTCGTCCGAAATGGAGTCCGGAAAGTGAAGTTATGAATGTTTTAAAATCAACAAAAATTCAGTGTTTTTCCGGAAACGGCCGCACGGTTTTCAAAGTATCATCCAAAATTTATTTGGATATTATTCATTACAAGAAGATAAAGTGGATATGTGTGGACATATCAATGGTGTTTATACTTCATCAGATCTGTGCAGACACCTACATCTTCAACAAAATCTTCAATGAGCACAAACTTGCACAGTTGCAAGGTCTTCTTGGAGTGAAGGACATGGTTGCTTAGCAACTGCTTTTTGTTCCTTCTCATTTTTTATTTTATGCATTGTAATTTGAGGGGGGGTTTTGTTCCCATGAGGTTTTCCCTCTTTCCTCATTCAGTTCAGTGTATCTTTTGTATTTGGGTACCTAACATGGCCTCGTAGCCGAGACCCATTCTTTATTTTCACCATAGTGATGTTCATGGGGGGTGTTGGAGTTACTTCACACACACCTATGATTTATTTTTTCTAAGGTTATTCCCTTTTTATTATTCATAATTAGTCATTATCCAGTCTCCTATATTTTAGGGGAGAATATTCCACCTGGAGAATATTCTCTTTCAGTTGACACTTCGGTTTGACTAGTTGAGTTGAGTTTAGATGTTGCATTGGTTTTGTCACCATGCAACATTGAGATTATCAACAACTCACTACTCTTTGTTCAGTTAGTTAATTGAAGACTAGTTAATTAGTTAACTCAATTAGGTGGCAGTTCACTCCCGTAACCGCCTGAGAGACTAGACTAGGTGGCAGTTTACTCTTGTAACTGCTGGTGTGTGTCCAGATCAATCTAGACCACCACTATGGCTCATTAGTTACTCATCTATTCTATATATATTGTAAATTATTCACTCTTTCAGTGTGGAATATGGTTAATGAGAATTCTTCCATTCTTTCTATCTTGCTTCTTCTTTCTTAATTTCTCTCTGCAGATGTGTGTCGTATTTTCTAGCTAGATCTATTCTGTGCAGGTTCAACACATTTACAAAACCAACATAGCAGCACAGAAAAAAGAAGAATAAATGAGAGAATATATTGACAGATCATCTTAAGGAAAGAACTAACAATCTAAACCAAATTGAGGCAGAGTTTGGTCAAGAAGAGAAAGGACTTGAAAAATAAATAATCACATTAAAAATTTAGCTTGAAGAAGCGAAAAGAATAGAAGAAGTCATGAAGTCTCAGATAATGAAGAAAGAAGAAGAGGTGGAGAAGCTTGAAGAAGAAGTTGTCACATTGAGAAGTAAAATCGTCAATCTCAACAAGAACGTTGAAGAGACAAAAACATCCACATCAGTTATAGAGAATGAAAAGAAGCACTCTAGGTTGCTAGAAAAGAAGAATGAAGAAAATATAAAGGGTTATGCAGAAGTAATCAAATGAAGGAATCATGGTCAACCAGAATCTAAGAAAACTGATGAAGATACTGTTGATGGGTCTTGAATCCCTTGATTCAATAGTGGGAGCCAAACCCGCCACTGAGGCCCAATTAGACTCTGTAGTGTTTAAAGATGGAATGGTTCTCTAGATCTTCCGATCCTGCCAAATTATTGATGGGCTTTGTGTTTTCTTGTGAAGGCTCTTCCTTCAGTTAGGACTATTCTCTTATGTATTTTCTCTTGGGTGGGATTGGTATGAGAGATGCAAGCCATTATAAACCAACTTGACAACAAACAAGATTAAGTTTTAACTACTGGGGAAGAGGCTGATCTTGGGATACCCTGCTGCTCAAACATGTAGACAATGATTCTATACCACAGGTCTAGTACTAATACATCAACCATGTGAGAATCCAATTACTGTCTGAGAAACTAATTATCAGAAAGAAATCACATATGTAATAAGATAATGGCTAGAAAAATAGTTCATCTACCATAACCATTCATCATATAATAACACAACGATTCATTTTCATCATTAAAGCAAAGAACATCAAAACATTGCACCAGATAACTTGACAACAAAATTAATTTCTCTTACTCATTATTGCATCATTCATGAAACATGATAGGAAATAGTTCTTCTCCAAGTCCAATCACATGCATTTGATGAAAATAGCTTGTCTTTGGTCCAGAAGGACTTCTCAATTCATAGTAGCTTCAAAATAATTCTTAGCAACTAAAAAGAAAGAGTTCTTACAACAACCATCGACCCTTCACTAATTGGTCGATGTCTTTATTTATAATATAAAGTTTAACTGATATTAACGGCTAAGTGTAGTTTAAGCAAAACAAAAATTGCCACGTGGCATCATCTTCTAACAGTTTCTTTAACAATCAACTTGAGATATCTCTTGAAAAGGGTGAGTTCTCTCATATTCGAACCAACTGATAAACAATTCTTCACAAGTTTGGGCCCATGGAAATCTGTGTTGTTCCATTAGGGCCGCATATATCCCCCTGATGTCCACTACATGTGCCCGATACTTAACTAGACTAGAGTCTAGCTGCTGTAGCATGGTTTGGTCTCTGATTGGATGTTCTGCAAATCGTTTCACTTGCCCTGGTCTTGCGTTGGTCATATTTGCAAGTTATTCGGTCCATAGCGAATCTTGTTTGGCATGCGACTCCACTATGTCGCTCAGGTCGACAAAGTTGTCAGGGATACCGAACTCGGGGAGTCCGGTATATTTCATTACTTTATTAATTTTATCCCAGTGCTTATTGCATTTGATCCACTGTTCTTCGATTTATCGACGTGGGTCCTGAGACATCTTAGCCTAGTACTTGGCTAACCTCTTCATGTGATTAAGACTACTTTTTCCCATCGTTCGAATGCCACGTTCTTCCTTGTCTCGACCCTGCTGGACTACCTCAATGTACTCATGTCTTTCTACCGCTTGTTGTGCCCTTTCATATTATTGCTCCATATTCTTGCATGTCGTGAGTGCCATGAGAGTGTCCTCTTGGAACTCAACTATTTTTGCAATTAACATGTGTCTTTCTTTCCTGAATTCGTTGTAAACTTCTTCGAACTCACCTTTCAGGTACACATCGGTCTGCGTGGTTCTTTTATAGTATTCACCCAAATTATGCAAGTGTTCGAGCTCCTTTAGGGCGACAACTAGTTCCTTTTTGTCTCTCTTGGCTCTATCTAGGGTGGCATCTGAGAGTGCCTTTCCCACGCCGAGAATTTCATACGTCTGGGCGTCTGCTGTGTTGATCAAGTTCTCCTCTATAGTAACTAAGATGGAGTGATCCAACATGATCCTTCTTTTCTTTGCAGTCCTTTGAACGATGACCTTTCTCTTTTGATCATAGGAGATTGCATAGATATCTGCTACCTCATCTACCGTCTTTGGTATCTTCCGATCACCCCACGTGAGCATGTTTCCCAGGCTGCTGGTGGTGTATACTTGTTCAAGATTGGGCTCTTAAACTTCCTTACTGTGCCTCGTAGGCCTGACCTCTACTTGTCACTCATCGAGGATTTTAGTATTGGGCAGAATAATGACGTTGGGTACAGACTCATTACTTACTTGCTTGTTGGATTCATAACCACTGATTTCCTTTTGCGGGGATTCTTTCTTTGGCTCCTCCGGTTCGGGCTTGTCCTTCAGATATGCTTCAATCTGCGATGTATTGGGTCCCTTTGTTTCGAGGCCACTTTTGGCTTCTGTTTCCTTTTGTGGGACCTCCTTTGTTTTAACTTCAGGCTCCTGGGAAGAAGTCTCCTCAAAACCTTTTTCCTCTTGGACACGCACAGGGGTGTAGTGAGATGACTCCAGGCTCTCATCATCACTATATATATTTATAAGCTTGCTCAAAGGATTAGGTGCATGTGTTCCTACTGACACCTGACTTGTGTCTGGTTGAGTCATCTCACTTTCCGACGATCTTTCCGGTGATGCGGTGGATTCTGGGCCATTCGACCCATTGATGTTACCAAGGTTTGTGAAATCAAGGTCGCCTGGCTTCGTTGGGAATCCTTCTCGGATATTAGTTGGAAGCCTAGGTGTTATGATGAGGTCCAAATTATCCTGTATCCACTTCATTAGCAGCTGGGTCTGCTGCCACAAAATTCCCCCCATCCCCTATTCAACTTGAACCTCATGGGAATCCCTGATTTGTACTGGGGATTCCTGATAAAATTCTGCCGCTCCGATAGCTTCTTGGGGGTCACCCACTGCTTCGCCCGATTTCGATGCTATCGTCCCTTCTTGGGTCCTGAGAATTTCTTGATCTATTTTCTCCAAGGACGTCGCTTGCCCCTCTCAACTCATGGATTTGAACTGGGTTGTCCTAGGATCAACCATCCTTTCCGCGACCTCATTCCAGTCTTGAGCATTTTCAGTGAAAATTTCATTTTCAAACTAGTCATGGGCATAAGGCCAACATGATGATACATGTGATGCATGTTTTAGGACCAGACATTTGGGATCGTGCTTGCGAAAATGACCATTGTGGAATAAAAATTCCAATGGACTTATCCCTTCTTTCTTAGCATGCATGGTGTCTTTGACCATGTAGAAGCCAATATGAAACCCATAAGGTATGAAGGCCCGCTTCTTGTCCTTTACTAAAGTGGCGTTATAACCTTGCAGAATGGTCTGATAGCAAATTTCCCTTAACACTAGTCGATTGGGGACATATATGGGTAACAAATGGGGTGCCCCTGTGGTGCAGAAAACCCTAATGTAGATCTCGTGCTCATCTAGATACCAATGACCTACTTTCGATATAACCTTTTTTGCTTCATCCGACAACCTTAGAAACTCTTTCTTGAACATCAAAGAATAAATGCGTGCAATAAACTGGTCACAGATAAGAGAATAAGATTTCTTGTACCTATTTTCCCATAAGATGCTGAAGTATACAAGGACCGGGAGCTCAGAGGAGTGCCAATTTAGGTTCATTCTCGAGAAAATGTTCCTGGTGCATATGACGTCCAACAGATATGAGGCCATGTAGAAGGAGAGGGTTTCTCCCTCTTTCAGTGTCTGGGCTTGTCGTATGCAAGTGCTCAGCTGTTTGGAGATGATGGCACCCCAATTGAAGCTCATGCCTGAAATGGCTACCGTATAAGCCAGAGGCATCCAAGCCTCTGAAAACCTAGAGCAATCTTTCTCCCCATGCAACCTACAGAGAAGAGCCATCATGTATATGTATGGTTTACTTAGATTGGCTGTCGGATACCAACCGGAAGTCTGGTTCGTGAATTTTTTGTCCTCCCTCCACCACAACACCATGATTTTGCTGGTGTCATGCGCTGCATAGAAACTTACAACGAAATTAGTGTTCGGCTTTTCTTCCGACTCCCTAATCTTGTAGTAACTCTGAACCTCTGACGACAAGAAAACCTCGACGCACTCGTCGTTATCATCATTAATTAAACATTTTTGTGCATCAGTGTGGTCAATGAGCCACTTTAGGAGCTCAATGCAAGGAAACACTGGAGTTCGGCTTGCCACCATGTGCATATACACCCTACAAATATTTGGGAGGACATCATCATCGAGTGTTCTTGTATCAAGATCGTTTTGCGGGGTATACTCAAGGGGTTCTTTCTTCTTGATTTTCTTTAACAATTCTTCCCAGTGAGGGAATGCTGTTTTGGTCCCAATGTTCACCTTTGTGTCTCTGAAGGCCGGGGGCTGGATGAAGACCTTCTTGGTGGCCATCTTAATGACGGGCACCGATTTTGGAGCGAATTCTAATTGCCTTGCAACTATTGAGGAGGAGCCCTCTCCTGCTTCTGGTTCTTGCAGCTTTGACACTCTTGGGGATTTCTTGGTGGTGGGTTTCTTTGGAGGCAGTGTTCCTACAATTAAACGGTCTTTTAAACACTCGTATAGAGTAGCGTTGGGTTGAAACATATGAAATGAAGCGGAAAAAACACCATAAGCCGACACATACCTGTAATGATTGATACGATTGTTGTTTAATACTTACTGACCCTTGGAAGCCTTCTCCGGATTGTTAGCCTTGCTCTTCTGTGTGTTTTGAACTCCTTTCCATGCAGAATAGGATCATACACAATGACTTGAAAGAATATAATGGGAGAAATCCTATCAGTCATATCAATCAGTTAATACGAGTAATGAGTGTAATTCAAAACAAACTACCACCGGATCTCTGTAAATAAATTCTAACTAGTTGACGGTGGAGGCACGGAGGGAGATGCATTGTATCGGTAGGCTTAAACGATCCCTTTTGATTTGTGTACGAAAAAGTGACTAATGCACGATCCACGAATTAACTAACATTTTAAATGTGTCATACCTAACCTATCTAAGGGCTAAAACATCTCATCACGTCGCGTCTCTTCGATGTACAGATCGGGGATCGGCTACCATCCTTGTGTATATTTCCATTGATATACTCCTGATAAACACTTCTGACACTGATGGTATCAGGGATTGACGATCGCAGAAAGTTTAAGTGCATAGCTTCTTTGTGGGCTATCATCTTCGTAATTTCTCGACGATGAAAATGTTTTGGGGGTTGCCGAACGACGATATTATTCCTTTACTCACGCGATGCTTAATATTTCATTTTTTTTCTTTTGCCGAAGCCGAACGGATCGGTCTTCAGCAATATATTTAGTGGAGTTTATTCATGGAGATGAGAGACCTCCTTTTTCCGACGACGGTGAAGATCGACACTCGACTATTTTGAACTTCTCAAGCGATTTTCATCACTTTTAATCTTTCCTGATGCCGAATTACCTAAGCATGTTGGGGAAAAATTTAGACTGTTGATTTATTAAGTAGTTGTTAATTCCATTTTAAATTTAAGATGATTCTTTATATGTTCAAGAAAACCTTAAACAATTCAAACAATTCAAACCTAAAAGATAAGCACATGCAGCAGTTTCATACTGAAGTGGAAACAAATAGTGAAAAGGATCAAGTGGTACCCCAAAAGTAGAAATGGACATAGATTTTTTAGGGTGTGTTGAGTGCTCAACAGATACGTCTTCAAGAATACCATCCATGTTCAATCCACAAAGAAGCTTCAATCATGATCATTATTAGTCAAGGAAAAAATTTAGAAGGACTACACCACAAAGAAGATCATTCACTCCCAGGTATGCAAATTTATTTTATGGTAATTGTTTTTATTGTACTAACTTTGGACATAAGGTTGAAAATTGCAGGGATTATAAAATAAATGTTCAAGCAAGAAGTGCCTATGTGGTCGCACGTAACATTGAGTGTTACAAATGTCATAACTATGGACACATAGCCAGTGATTGTAGAAGCATGATCGATACTTCTGTGAAAGAGAATACTGATATAAGATATAAGAAAGTATGGATAAAAAAACAGGAAGAACAAGTGAACAAAGACCAAGTACCAGAGATCACAATATTGGCATTAAAACAACATGAAGAAAATTCTATAGAGAAAAGGAAAGATGTCAGATACATAAAGGTTCGGAAAATAACTAAAAGAAAGGAAGGACATGTTATTGTGATAGGTTATTTGTACAGGTTTGGTGCATGGTTGATGCACTTGTTCATGGTACAGGTTGAGGTACAAGTTGGTGCATAATTGATGCACTTGTTTATTGTACAGGTTGATTACAGGTTGTTTGGTACAGGTTGGTGCATGGTTGATGCATGGTTCATGTTATTGGCACAAGTTATTCGGTGCAGGTTTATTGGTACAAGTTTACAAAAATATATATCACAATGATATTGTGACAGTGGTTCCATCATTCTACTTATATGTCAGGGATGTTTGACAGGGCAATGATAGGTGGTTGTATCCACGTTCCGGTTGTAGCTGGAGAACATAGGGGGTTGTAGCCTCCTTTTGGTAATAGCCAGAGAATTGGGGAGTTGGAGCTTCCCTCAGGTTGTAGCCTTAGAAACTAGGGGGTTGGAGCCTCCTTCTAGTTGTAGATAGAAAACAAAGGAAGTTGGTGCTTCCAATAAATGTAATTCTTCAAGACTTATAAGATAAAGCATTCTGTGGTTTTCTCCCGCTTTGGGTTTCCACGTAAAACACTCGTGTACTGTGTATGTGTATGATTGTTCATTTGTTCATTGTTTATTTACTCTGCAGTTATTGGATGATAATGATACATTGATATAACACTTGGATTATATGGTTAAAAAGGATTAAATTGTTGGATTACTGAGAGGGGGGGTGATTACGGTGGGCACCAAGATAGAAACATTGATAAAGAGTATAAGCATGAATGTTATCATGAATAAGTGTTGCCATCAATGCCAAACGGGGACATTGTCAGACAGTTGGCTTAGGTTGATGGATATTTTGTTTTCATTGATGTCAACTATTGGAGAGTGATATTGTAGATTGATGTCAACCCGTGGAGAAAGTCCAGTAGCGAATTCTGGTATCACAAAGGTTTGGGTAATGGACCCAACTTTGTTGGATGTAAAGATGACTCATTATTGTCTTGTCATGGTTGATAATAAGTACAAATGGGTGAACTCCAAAGTGGTCCCCTTATGGTGAAAGCCCTCACGGGAAGACACTTTGCGGATTGAGTTATCCTAGAAGTATGGTTAGAGAACCCATGATTATTTGTGGAATAATGAGATGAAGTTCAATGAATTTGTTAGTGAAACTATCCTAGATGGATAGTGCTTGTCATGCCATTTTTGATGGTATGTGAAACGTCACATAAATCCTCACGGTTAGAGAGTTATGGCCATGAGAAGTTGGAGAACCCAGGTTTGGGTAATGGACCCAAGTTTGTTTGATGGATAATGGTATGATTTTTGATATATTTGCAGGTAATACTATTCTATATGGATAGTACATGTCATTCCATTTCTGGTGGTATGTGGAACATCACATAACTCCTCACAATTTGAGAGTTATGGCCTTACGAAGTTGGAGGACCCTCATATGTCATCTAGAAGCCCCAAAAGGTCAAAGTAGTCAAAGTGGTTCAAGAGATTGTACTTTTAGGCATTGTAGTGAAAGATGAATCCACAGACAGAAATAAAGAAGTTAGAGCTCAGAGAGATAATGAATCTACCAATGAATATGATGATGAATCTACCAATGAAGATGATGATGAATACACATCAGAGCAAGAATTGTTCTGAGCCATCCGGCTTAGAGACTCCCAAGTAATATAAATATTAGACAGGGGGAGTCTATGTGATAGCTGTGATAGACCAAAGAACCATCCTTCAAGAAACTTGCAGAGTTTGAGAAGACAGATTCAGAGCAATCAGTTAGCAGAAGTACAGTTTGATAGATTAATCAAGACTTCATGATAGTATAGTGATAAATGGGTCAACATTATGGATAGTTGTGCAAGTAGAGTTTTGGATAGTACAGATAGAGATGGATTCGTAAGAACACTTAGTAGGTTTTGACATATATATGATAGTGGACGAGAGCATGGATTCATAGATTGGTATCAGAGGAGGTTCCTTCAGGAAATAGTTTAACCACTGGAAGGAGATCATGGATTATTCTGAGAATGGAGTACTAATGTTTAATGGTCATAATGGTTTTAAGTATTAGATGTGGAGCATAAGGACAAAAGTATTTTTACAGGCACAAGGACATTATATTTGGCTATCAGTTGTTACATGATATGATAGTTCAAAAAGGGCAAAGACTGTAGCGAAGAAGGAATTGAGTAAGAATAACAAAATAGAAATGGATTTCATCTGGGAAGGATTACCTAATTAGGTAAGAGAAAAGGTTGGTAAATGTTCATCAACAAAAGAACTTTGGGATAAGTTACATGACATATATTCTTCACCCATCAAAGATTCATAAAATGTCAAAGAAGATGCATATACAAATCAAGAAGAATTATGTTCACCATGTCAAGCAGATTCAGAAGATGAAGAGTTCATCATCACAAGAGGTATGTTGTTTTGTTTTAATTGTGAAAAACGTGGACATCTTGAAATAGAATGACATGAAGGAAACAAGAAAGAAAAACTAATTGAAAAGGAAGACAATTATAAAGAAGAATTGATTAGTTCTTTTGATGAACTAAGAGAAGAAAAAAATTCACTCAAGAAAGAATTGATGAAACAAAAGGAAAGTGTTCACATTTTTGAAGAAGCCCAACAGGTCATCGAGAAATTAAGAACTCATCTAGAAGAAGCTAGAACTAATGTTTAATGGTCAGAATGGTTTTAAGTATTAGATGTGGAGCATAAGGATGAAAGTATTTTTACAGGCACAAGGACATTATATTTGGCTATCAGTTGTTACAAGATATGATAGTTCAAAAAGGGAAAAGACTACAATGAAGAAGGAATTGAGGAAGAATAACAAAATAGCAATGGATTTCATCTGGGAAGGATTACCTAATCTGGTAAGAGAAAAGGCTGGTAAATGTTCATCAACAAAAGAACTTTGGGATAAGTTACATGACATATATTCTTCACCCATCACAGATTTAGAAAATGTCAAAGAAGATG
>ML819112.1:71903-91617 GCA_009831015.1 Picea engelmannii | reverse complement strand
CCCTTGAGTATCTTCGCCAGAGACTAGGAGTAATTTATACTCCAAAATTAACACTTTTGAATGCTTATCTTATATGTCTTAGATGTACACGAGGAAGCACCATAAATAGGACAAATGGGGAGAGATTTATCAGAAGCAAAGGTAAATGCTTGGAGAGAGAGCATAGAGGCATGTTTCCAAGGGGAGCGATTGTCACAAGGGAAGAATGAGCGATATGAATTCAGAGTGATACCCTTTGTCAAAGGGGGATATATTATTCATATGAAGGGAAAGAGAGTAATTAGAGGATTATAAACACAAAGAAAAATTGAAGGCACGTAGACAGGGGGAGCAACCCCAAGGAGAGTTCAGTAAGGGGGAGCAACCCCAAAGGGAGATACTCTTTTCCATTTATGTTGAAGGGGGAGAGATAGAAACACTGATAAAGACAATAAACATGAATGTTATCATGACTAAGTGTTGCTATCAATGTTGGTGTTGCCATCAATGCCAAAGGGGGAGATTGTCAGACAATTGGCTTAGGTTGATATATAGTTGGTATGGATTGTTGGTTGTCATTGATGTCAACTATTGGGGATTGATATTGTAGATTGATTTCAACCCTTAGTGATTGATGTCAACTCGTGGAGAAAGTCCGGTAGTGAATTTCGGTATCACAAAGGTTTGGGTAATGGACCCAAGTTTGTTTGATGTAAAGATGACTCATTATTGTCTTGTCATGGTTGATAATAAGTACAAATGGATAAACTCCAAAGTGGTCCCCTTATGGTGAAAGCCCTCATGGGAAGACACTTTGCAGATTGAGTTATCCTAGTAGTATGGTTAGAGAAACCATGCTTATTTGTGGAATAATGAGATGCAATTCAATGAATTTGTCAATGAATCTATCCTAGATGGATAATGCTTGTCATGCCATTTCCGGTGGTATGTCGAACGTCACATAACTACTCACAGCTAGAGAGTTATGGCAATGAGAAGTTGGAGAACCCAAGTTTGGGTAATGGATCCAAGTTTGTTTGATGGATAATGGTATGCATTTTGATATATTTGTAGGTAATACTATTCTATATGGATAGTACATGTCATTCAATTTTTGGTGGTATGTGGAATGTCACATAACTCCTCACGGTTTGAGAGTTATGGCCTTACGTAGTTTGAGGACCCTCATATGTCATCTAGAAGCCTCAAAAGGTCAAAGTAGTGAAAGTGGTTCAAGAGATTGTACTTTTAGGCATTGTAGTGAAAGATGAATCCATAGATAGAAAGAAAGAAGTCAGAGCTGAGAGAGACAATGAATCTACCAATGAAGATGATGATGAATACACATCAGAGCAGGAATTGTTCCGAGTCATCCGGCTTAGAGACTCCCAAGTAGTATGAATATAAGACATAGGGAGTCTATGCGATAGCTGTTACAGACCAAGGAGCCATCCTTCAAGCATATTTCATAGTTTGAGAAGATAGATTTAGAGCAATCAGTTAGCAGAAGTACAGTTTGATAGATTAATCAAGACTTCATGATAGTATAGTGATAAATGGGTCATCATTATGGACAATTGCTCAAGTAGAGTCTTGGAAAGTATGGACAAAGATGGATTCGTAAGAACACTTAGTAGGTTTGGACATATATATGATATTGGATGAGAGCATGGATTCATATATTGGTATCAGAGGAGGTTCCTTCAGGAAACAATTTAACCACTGGAAGGAGATCATCGATTATTCTGAGAATGGAGTACCAATGTTTAATGGCCAGAATGGTTTTAAGTATGAGATGTGGATCATCAGGACGAAAGTATTTTTACAGGCACAAGGAAATTATATTTGGCTATTAGTTGTTACAAGATATGATAGTTCAAAAAGGGAAAAGACTGCAGCCAAGAAGGAATTGAGGAAGAATAAAAAAATAGCAATGGATTTCATCTGGGAAGGATTACCTAATCCAGTAAGAGAAAAGGTTGGTAAATGTTCATCATCAAAAGAACTTTGGGATAAGTTACATGACATATATTCTTCACCCATCACAGATTCAGAAAATGTCAAAGAAGATGCAGATACAAATCAAGAAGAATTATGTTCACCATGTCAAGCAGATTCAGAAGATGAAGAGTATATAATCACCAGAGGCATGTTGTTTTTTTTAATTGTGAAAAACGTGGACATATTGAAATAGAATGCCATGAAGGAAATGAGAAAGAAAAACTAATTGAAAAGGAAGACAATTATAAAGAAGAATTGATTAGTTCTTTAAATGAGCTAAGAGAAGAAAACAATTCACTCAAGAAAGAATTGATGAAACAAAAGGAAAGTGTTCACATTTTTAAATAATCCCAACAGGTCATCGAGAACTTAAGAACTCAACTAGAAGAAGCCAAAAATATTGAACAAAATCTTGAATATCAAAAGTAGTGTTTGGAAACCAACATAGCAACACAGAAGGAAGAAGTAGAAATGAGAGAGAAGATATTGACAGATCATCTTAAGGAAAGAACTAACGATCTAAACCATCTTGAGGCAGAGTTTGGTCAAGAAGAGAAAGGACTTGAAGAAGAAATAATCACATTAAAAATTCAGCTTGAAGAAGTGAAAAGAATAGAAGAAGTCATGAAGTCTCAGATAATGAAGAAAGAAGAAGAGGTGGAGAAGCTTGAAGAAGAAGTTGTCAAATTGAGAAGTAAAATCGTCAAGCTCAACAAGAACGTTGAAGAGATAGAAACATACACATCAATTATAGAGAATGAAGAGAAACACTCTAGGTTGCTAGAAAAGAAGAATGAAGAAAATAGAAAGAGTTATGCAGAAGTACTCAAAGGAGGGAATCATGGTCAATTAGAATCTAAGAAAACTATTGAAGATACATCTTCAAGAAGACCCTCCATGTTCAAGCCACAAAGAAGCTTCAATCATGATGATGATCAATCAAGGAAAAAATTTAGAAGGACTACACCACAAATAAGATCATTCACTCCCAGGTATGCAAATTTATTTTATGGTAATTCTTTTTATTGTACTAACTTTGGACATAAGGTTGCAGAGTGCAGGGATTATAAAAGAAATGTTCAAGAAAGAAGTGCCTATGTGGTCGCATGTAACATTGAGTGTTACAAATGTCATAACTATGGACACATAGCCAATGATTATAGAAGCATGCTCGATACTTCCATGAAAGAGAACATTGATATCAGATATAAGAAATTATGGATAAGAAAACATGAAGAACAGGTGGAAAAATACCAGGTACCAGAGATCGCAAGATTGGCAATAAAACGAGATGAAGTAAATTCTATAGAGAAAAGGAAAGATGTTAGATACAGAAAGGTTTGGAAAATAACTAAAAGAAAGGAAGGACAGGTTATTTGTACAGGTTTGGTGCATGGTTGATGCACTTGTTCATTGTACAGGTTGAGGTACATGTTGGTGCATAGTTGATGCACTTGATTATGGTACAGGTTGATTACAGGTTGGTGCATGGTTGATGCATGGTTTAGGTTATTGGCACAGGTTATTTGGTACAGGTTGATTGGTACAGGTTTACAACAATATATCTCACAGTGATAGTGTGACAATGGTTCCATCATTCTACTTATACGTCCGTGGGGTTGGACGGGGCAAGGACAGGTGGTTGTAGCCACCTTTCGATTGTAGCCAAAGAACATAGGGGGTTGTAGCCTCCTTCTAGTTGTAGCCAGAGAATTGGGGAGTTGGAGCTTCCCTTAGGTTGTAGCTCGAGAAACTAGGGATTTGGAGCCTCCTTCCAACTGTCGCTGGAAAACAAAGGAAGTTGGTGCTTTCAATGAATGTAATTCTTCAAGACATATAAGATAAAGCATTTCATGGTTTTCTCCCGCTTTGGGTTTCCACGTAAAACACCGTACTATGTATGTGTATGATTGTTCATTTGTTCATTGTTTATTTACTCTGTACTTGTTGGATTATAATGATACATTTATATAAAATTTTATTATATTGTTAAAAAGGATTAAATTTCTCTATTACTGATTCACCCCCCGTCTTAGTAATCCAACAACTGCCATACCTTTTTGAGTAAACACAACCATTAAAATTAATGCTATAATTTAAAATTCATTAGTAATGATTTTATTTTCTAGGGTGCACAAACTAGCTTAGGATTTAGTGCCTTGGAATAAGATTTTGTGAGTAAACTTCTCCAAGGCTATTAAATCAACATATGTGTTTGACTAAGGGAGTGGGGAAATCCATTGTATAATCGGTAAAATCAGGAGGCTCCGCTTACACCAGAGTTAATCACGAGGTCATGCGAGGTTGGTTGAAGGGATATCCCCTCGATACCTTCTTAGAGTCATAGATATCTCTAGGGATCTATTCATATCTGAGGATATTGTTAGTGCCCTTACCTCCATGAGAGGTGGTGCTTTCAAGGTTTCGGGATTTACTACCCTACCCATATGGTGGACCTGACTTACGACTGCTCGCCTGTGCATTGGTTATACATTGGTTTCTTAGTTGCTTGACTTAGGTGCCACATAGGTTACTTTTAGGGGTTATTTTGCGCTTACCCTAGATCATATAAGGGTCAAACAACACACAACCTTTATGGAGGATTACCTCTCCCGGGGGATCTGACCGACTGGTTGTTAAGCCGATGAGGGCCCTTATAATTGATTCTGTTACCTCCGATATTTAGCAGGGAGTCTCAGGCCCCTCTTGGGAAAGACATACCTTCTTTAGGGAGGGAGGTCCCTTTCATCCACTTTACCCCATTTGTGTGCATATTGGCCATTTAAGTTTTGGTGTGCTCTTTGACTACTAGTTGGCCTTAGGAGTTTATACTGAGTTTTCATTGTCATGGATAGTGGAGTTCCTTTGGCTCCCTCATTTACCACTATCCCCCTCATGATGTACACTCATTTCATCGGGATGAATTCGTCCACTTTTCATAATGGTATGCAAAATTATGATGCTCAGTCCATGCCTTGGGTCTCTAATCATTTTCTTTTTGATATGTCAAATGTCCCTTCACCCTTCCCATCCTCCCCCTAGCCCACTTATATGAATCCTAGCATTGGATTTGGGGGCACCACGGTCCCACCGCCTACATCTTCATTTGATACGAGTCATATATGTCAACCACCTCCCACTTTGGGAGGTTGGAACCTCCCCTCTTATGGATCCAGTCCTAGTTATGTTATTTCAGGAGCCAGTACTCAAATGGGTGATTATTATACTTATTACACCCCATATGTGTATTCTTCATCCACCATGCCAGTTCCTTCGAACACTTTTCCCATGGTGGGTCCACATATAGCCCCATGTATTTCCTACAGGGAGAATCAGTTTTAGGGTTCGGGCTACCCTCTTCATGGAACCCCTTCACATGGGGAAACATATATCCTCACTTGAATAATCCTTATCATACCCCCGTCTCTTCGTAGACTTTAGTGATGATGCCCGTACAAACCTCTTTGGATCAGTTAGACAAAGGATATTACCTTTCCTAACAGGGACAGGGGGTAAACCAAGACCCTTCCTAGCCTGCAATGTTTCAAAGCCAATATTTCCCTAGACCTTGGTATCAAATGCCACAACCCACTGCCAATCCAATCATTGTCAGTCATACTGGAGCCCTTTCACCAACCTCTACCAGTCACAATAGAGATGGGTCAACAACCTCTACAATTCATGTTGAAAACCCACAAGCAGCTGTTGCTATTCATGCTGGGGGCATCACTCTAGTATCCATGAGTCATATTGATGTCACATCTCCAACCTCTATACATAATGTGGGAGATGAATCTCTCGCCTCTGCCAGTCATGTTGAGAGCATGTCACCAATCGTTGTGAATGACGCTGGGGGCATTGAGAAGCCCAGATGTATCAGACGTAAGCCTTAATTCCTTCGTAGGACTTGCAAAGGAAATCACCTTACTCGTTTGTGTCCTGTTACTGCTGGGATACCAGAAGCGTGGGGCTCACCTAAGGTCCCTTCGGATTCTGAGGCGTCTGTGGTTTCCCCACATCCTATTTCTCTATTGAATGACACGATAATCATGCCGATGCAATCCTCTCCTAAACATACCCTTGTTGTCGAGGGTGATGTGTCCCTATCCCTGTTATCACACATCCTCTTCAACCTAGAATTGAAGAAGTGGTCGTACCAGTGAAATCTCTGGTCAATCCAACTCTCCTTTTGGAGGTAGATGCGTCCTTCAACCATGTTGTCAACATTCCTGATACTGCACCTTATGAACAACAAAGAGTTTTACTCTCCCCGAGTACTCTCCCTTCAAGTCTTGGAGAAGTTCCCTTCGATTGGGATGGTCTTGTGGGGTATCCAATGCCTCCACCTATGTTCTTTCCAGTAAGAGACATTATTCGATATATCACGGAGACGATAACCTCCACTAGCACTTTATCCTCCTTGACTTGGATAGCTTTAGGTTTTCCCAAGATTATGTCGGCTATTTGTAAGATACTAACATTCCACAAAAGTCCAGCACGGGAGCCTTGGCCTCCCTCATGACTTGCCACTTAGAAACTCCCAACTGAGTCTGATTTAAGCTCTTTTTTGACTCGTCTAAAAAGTGAAAATATTGGCGAGTGAATTTGTCCCTTTCACACTCGTTAAATGGACTTGAAAGGTTGTGAGTCTTATTTAAGCTCTTTTTCGACTCATTTTCAAAAAGTGAAAAGATTGTCGAGTGAACTTGTCTCTTTCACACTTGTAAATTGGATTTGAAAGGACGTATATTTGGTACAAGTTTATCCCTTTTTCACACCAAGTAGACTAAAATCATGAAAAATGACATTTTTTGGTGTTAAGTTGTGATTGCATCTCCTGCTTTTGCTTGCAATATTGATCCTATAACCGATTCTCGCTTTGCATTATAAACCGTTTGCCTCATGAGTTTCTCATCTTCAACTAAGCAGAGCCTCATTTATATCCTTCAAAATTTGACACCCTATACCCAGGAGGGAACATTCCCCCAAGTGTCCATCTCCCGCATGCATCTCTTTGCATTGAGCATAGGTATGTTCCACTGCTGGAACTAGTTTTTCTTACTTGTGACAGTCATTTCCTCCTCTGTATCATAACATTCATTTGACTATGTAAAAACAAAAAAAGACGGGCGAGAAGGGAGTATTATCTTATATTGGCAGCAATCATGTCTCCTCTGAACAAAGCACAAAGTTATTGAGTCTGTCATCATAATTTTGGGTTTAGCATGGCCTTAGGAAGCTGAGCTCATTACAAAGAGTTTTTCTCCATCGACTGGTTACTCTTCTAGTCCCTATGGAGAATTTCATTAATGCCTCCTGTATCTCATGGTTTCATCATTGAGTCTATGCTGTTGGAGTCTTCCATATGTCTCATGCTCTTGTTCAAATGAAGTCTATCAACCCACGTCGACCATTTCTCAAAACTCTTAACTTTGGATGTCGGCCATACCCTTAGTTTGTCTCATAATCACATGATGTTGTAGTCCTATCATGCACCCTGGTCCTACTTTCATCATTGGTAGGTAACCTTGAACCCAACAATTGACATTTCATCATTGGTCGTTGATTGGGTGGTTTCCCTTGTGTTCAACGACAATACGTCTATTCACACATTGCGATTTGTGCAATGTCTTGGATTCCATTAGCCTTTTTGGTGGTTTCCTCACCTTTGTCAGCAGTTTTCCTCATTGCCTGCTATTCAAAGGGTCTTTTTTCTGTACTGATTACACTTGGCACACACGAAAGATGCACATGGTCATTGGTTCATGAACATGTTCTTCGTCTGATTTCCTCCAAATCATGAAACTCCTGCTTTGTACCTTAGGATGAATGATGAGAGATGCTTTAATGCTCTCCTTTGAGCGGGTCTCCTTCCATCAAATTTAGCTCATCTATTCTCGAAACGAGACCTAGAGTCCTATGAGTACCTTGAGGATTTCAGTCATTAGTGGCAGGTTCTCTCACCATCGACAGTTGGGAATACATCAATGTTTCCTGATTTATGGATTCTTCAAGTGTTCGACCCCGACTCCTTTATTTACACTTGTAAGAATGTACTTGATGCTTTGATACCTTCTTTCATCATCAATAGGCTATCTTGTGTTTGTTAACGGTATACCTCAATGACTAGTAATCAAACGACGTCTCATTGTGTTTGACCTCAACTCCTTTATGCACATGATGTAGAATTGCATCTTTGGTGGATTGTGTAGAAGACTTGAAGACATCAGTATGTGGCCGCAACTTTCCTGATTTGTTGCTTCCTTTTTAGTGGACCAGTACCTGTATGACTTTAGTGATCATGGGAGATCAGATTGCACTCCATGGTATACATATATCTTCAGATTGATTTTGAGAGTGGTTCTACTAGGCCTTGTTCGTGACTATGATAGCCTATGGCATGTAACTGCACTTGTATTTGCCTATTCATGGCCACATATAGTTGTTTGGTATATTTTCACATGGATCTGCAGTGTAATTCAAATTGGCAGCCATGTATGCAAAGTCAGTACAACATGTAATGAGAAACTGTTTCTTCCAACCGGTTCCCCATCACTGCACTTCTAGGTTTTTATAATGTATTTAGGCTATCACAGATACTCCTCTAACCTCACAGATTAGGGGGCATCTATTATAGCAAGATTTTCCTAACCCTATGCAATATTGCATAGAAGGACTTTTTCCATTTCCCTATGTAGACTTTTCATCCCTTTTTTGCAAATCCTAGAGCTAAAAAATACATTTTTTTTCCACATGTACGCACCTTGCATACTATACAACATGCGTATATGCAGGTTGCACCACTAAATCTCGTGTACATCGGTATTTGTGGCCAAAAATGAAAAATGGTGTCGATTTTCGATGCCACGATAGGAGATCAATGATCCTTGGCTTTCCATATAATGGAAACATTCTGACTCAGCCCTTCAGTTCCATTTGAAGGCTATAAATGGGCCAATTCCGAGCTATGGAAAAGAGGAGAAATAATTCAACTTTGAGAGCAAAGTTAATTTGGAGAAATTATTCACTTCATATTGAGTCTTCATCTCTTTGTCCTTTAAGTCTGAACACAGTGTTCAACCTCCAAGATCTTCCCTTATTGATTGAGAACTTCATTGTCTCTCTTCTATGAGCTTGCCTTTGATGGAGGATTGAAGTGGTGGAGGCCCAACTGGAAGGAACTTAGTTTCTCGGTTCCAAACCGTGCCGACATGGAAGACTGTAACTTTTTCACTTCTGCTGATCATATATTAATAGAAATACTCTTTTCTCGTCCAATTGATATCTTGCAAATATTTGAATTATTATTCCATGGGCCTATTTGTTATGTATATTAATGGATTATGCTATTGAATGTGTTAACATCATATATTATTACCATATGCTTTCTTTGCTTGGTTGTTGAGGACTAGTTGCAGGTATATTTCTTTGGGTCAAGTGCTCAATGATGGAATTCATCGAATGTTTGGATGAGGTAGGCCTCTTATCTTGTCTTTCTAGCATATTTGTTTATATAACATACTTGAGAATAGAGTTAATTTTTGTAGTCATTTCCGTCTGTTGTGGTTTTCCCTAGCCATAGAGAGATTTTGCTCATAACACTGAGCATGTAGACAATCGGGTATGATTTACAATGTACAAATTTCTGTGACAACAGGTAGGAGTCCATCTTGGCATACCATGCCCTCGGAGCATGCTTGAGGCCATATAAAGAATTCTTCAGTCGACAGACCAAAGATGAGTTCTGCATAAATCCCCAGGGATTATCCGTATAGATCTACTTAGAGAGATCACTGTGAAGAAATGAATTCTTCACGTCCATCTTATGGAATTCCCATCCCTTGGCTTCTGCAATGGCAAGTGCCAATCGTATGGAATCCATCTTCGCTACTGGAGCGAAGGTCTCATCATAGTCAATGCCATGCACCTTCTAAAAGCCTTTGAAAACAAGCCTAGATTTGTATATGCTAATCTATCCATCCACTACACTCTTGGTCCTATAGACCCATCTGCATCTGACAAGTTTCCTCCCAGAAGGAAGGGGAACCAGATCCTAAGTTTGGTTCTTAAGGAGGGAGTTTTACTCCTCTTGCATGACGGTTTCCCAAAAGGGATTTCTAGCAGCCTCGCCATAAGACAATGGATCTGAAGACTGAACCAAGAAAATATGCCTGGAGGGAAATGGTTCAGTGGTAGTGAGTGCAATAAGAGGCTCCTTGAAATCATATCGAGTCCTCCTAGTATTGGCTAGATCACCAACGAGATCCCTTGCATCTTGAAGAGTAGTCTGTGCCCACTTGGGCCTCTGCTTTGTCTCTGCAACTACATCTGGATGCTCTGACTCTGCATATGAGTGTACTGACTTTGTATATGAATCATTAGAGTCCTTTGAATCAGAACTCTCATCTGAAGAAGAGTCATCATGTGCATTCTCATCATCTCAGATAGGTGGAAGAATGAAGGTGTCTGCATGCGGCTGCTAAGGTACATGCGATATAATTTCCTCGAATTGGACACTTTGCTCAATGATAAGTCGGTCTGAGGAAATATCAATAAGTATATATCCCTTCACACTATCTAGGTATCCAACAAAAATACACTCTGTTCTCTGTGGATCAAGTGCCTTCCTCTTTTAAGAGGGAATCCAGGCCCATGCACGTGAACCGAAAATACGAAAGTGGGTCACTTCTAGTTTGAGGCCACTCCAATCCTCGTAGGGGGTCTTATCCTTGATAGATATATGGGGATATATTTTTTGGATGTATGTTGCACAATTAAATGCTTCAGCCCATATTATCTGTGGTAGTGACTTTGCATGCATCATGCAAGATGCCATCTCCTTTAGAGATCTATTTTTCCGCTCAACAACTCCGTTTTGCTGCGGAGTGTAGGGAACTATGTGCTACAACTGAATCCCTTCCTCATGGGAAATATTATGGATTTCATGATTGACATACTCTCCCCCATTATCAGTTCGGAGGACTTTGATTTTCTTTCCAGACTTTGTCTCAACCAGGGCTTTGAAATATTTGAGGTGTTGAAAGACCTCATATTTTTGCCTGAGAAAGTAAATCCATGTAAAATGTCAGAAATAATCAACAAAAATGAGAAAAAACCTTGCTTTGCTGATAGATGGATGTGGAAAAGGACCCATAAGGTCACTATCATATCTAAAGGCAAAAAATCTCTTTGAGACTTTCCTTTGTCGAATTTCTCTTGATGGTGTTTTCCAAGAACACATCCGTCACATACTCCCTTGGAGAAATGGATGTATGATAGACCATCAACCAATATTTTCTTGCTAATCTGTTTCATATATATGAAATTCAAATGTCCAAACCTTTCGTGCCATATCCTACTACTTTCATCAACATGGGTAAGGAGTAAAGCAGAGTTTGGTTCAATATTCAGAAAATGTATACAATCTAGATTGATGATTTACCTCACCGATAGAAACACTGGATTTGGTTTTCATATCATAGATGTCCACAACATTTGGTGTGAATATGACGTTCTTTTTGGTGCCAAAATTGATCATCTGATACACAGAGATAAGATCGACTGGAAGTTTGGGAAGGTGCAACACATTCTCGAAGCTTCCGTTGGTGAGTTCAATCCTTCCTTTGCCGGTGACTTCGACTGAAGAGTTGCCCCCTATCATAATAGGAGGACTTTTACATGCATCCAATAAAGAATATAATTCTTTTGAGGCATCCATGTGATGTTATGCTCCTGAATCTACGATCCAAGCATCGAGAGAGGATTTGATGGCAATCAAGGCATGGCTAGAATTGCCTTTCTTAGGATTCTGATGTTATGGCTTCTTCTTCTTGGCACCCTCAGGGATGCGATCTCCAAGGTTGTTTTTCTGAAGTATTTGAGTCATTAGATATATTTTTTTTTTCATGCATGTAGATTCTGGATGGAATCCTTTGTGACAGTATGTGCATTTCTCCCCTTTTCCCCTTTGGATCCGGAGGCATCAGTGAAGGGTTTTGAGTACCCTTCCTTATTCTGATTTGCATGATCTTTCCCTTTTTCATTATCTTTAGATTTATGATATTGATGGATACCATCTTTCACAGTAAGTGCATGTGCCTTTGGGCCTTTGATTTTTCCCATGTTGATGAGCTTGGTTTGCTCTTGTGTCAGGGATTCAATAAAGTCCTCAAGAGAAGGCATCGTCCATGTGGCTCCAGAGGTGAATCTAAATTAATGGAATGTGGACATGAACATAGAGAATTCATGACCAAGTTTGGAGAGAATGGTGAGAACCATTTGTTTCTCCTCCTTAGATTTAGCAACCTCGCAAGATTTGAGTTGCGACAATAAATCCTTGAATTTTGTAAAGAAATCTTGGATATTGTCGAAGCTTTTTGGAGCCAATGTGAGAAATTCCACCTCCAACATGTGTCCCCTCATCTCATCCTATTTTCCAAAGATCCCTTCCAAGGTGGTCCAGGATTCATTAGGAGTCTTATAGGAAGATATGTGAAAAAGGAGATCGAGAGAAATAAGACTTCAAATTGTTTCTAATGCTTCATCCATTCTATTTAAGTGCTTGGATTTTTCTATGGCTAATGTCAATTCTATGTCTATATTCAAGGTTAACTTGTACAATCCTCTGGTTTAGAGATGTATGACTATTTTCTCCTTCCATTCAAAGTAGTTGTAAGGTGTAAGAATGGATTCTTTGGGGAAATCCATCTTTCTGCTGTCTTCAATCTTTTGTACCTACAATTTTTTTTGGTGTAGCTTTTGCTTAGAAGTCTGTCAGTTCTTATACCATGTAAATGTGTTGAACTTGCACATAATATATCTAGCTATAAAATACTACACACATGTGTAGAGAGAAATTAAGAAAGAAGAAGAAGGAGAGAAAGAATGGAAGAATTCTCATTAACCATAATGAATAATGAATAATGAATAATTTACACAAGATATACTCTGTATGGCTCAATCAATGCGAACTGAAGGAGAACCAATGCACCATAGTGGTGGTCTAGAGTGATCTGTCGACACACCAACAATTACAGGAGTTAACTTCCACCTAGTCTAGTCTCTCAGGCAGTTACGGGAGTGAACTGCCAGCTAGCCGAGTTAACAATCCATGAGGTCATCCATCCTTGTTAAAGGAAATCTATACTTGATAGTAATCTTGTTAATATATGTAACGTTGTTGCAACATGTGTGAGACACATTTTAACTGCAATTTTTTCATTTTTAACTCCACGTATATGATAAAGTTCCCATGACAAGCGGAAGAATAATTTAGTAGGGGGAAATGAATTGTTTAAGTTTCCACAACCATTAAATCTCATAAACTTAATAATTAGAAAATGATTTTGAAAGATTGGACCGTGTAACTATCCAATAAATTAAAAACAAGAAATGGTTGGGGAAGTTAAAGGGTCTGAACGTTTCAGCTGCCAAGAAATGAAAAGATAAATGGGGAAAGAGAATCGTGCAAAAGGGGTTTAGCTTGGTTCAACCCAGAGAAAATTTTCCAGCAAGATTGATTTCGTTTAAGCATAAGAAGAAATAGTAAAGAGGAAAGACAACAAAGGAGTCATAAATAGAGGGGAGAACTATTCTAGATTTGTTTGAGATGTAATAAGTTTGTAAACAAATTTATGTTCTGATTAATAAAGACATTCTTGTTCCTCTCATTGAGTATAAAAATATCCAATACCCCATTTAGGTTCGATTTTCCATGACGGAGCTAAAAGGTCATGTTGTATTATGGTGGGACATGCTGCAAAAGACAGAGTAGATAACTGACGGGGAAATATTAAAACCTAGATGAAGATGGTGAGAAAAATTAAAGATAATTTTTTACCTGTAGATTACCAACATAATTTGTGTAGATAAGTGCAAAAATTAAGGCAGAAGGAGACATATTTCTGTGAATATACCATAGAGTTTTTCAAAATATCCCTTAGGTCAGGGATAAAGGAACCAAAATATCAAAGAGTGGCAAGATATGTGAATAGGTTGAAGTTTTACATTCAAGTTGAGATGAGCACACATTACACACATGCATGTGATTCTTACAACACGCACGAGATCATATGAATGTGCTTCTTTCAACTTGTCTCTCATTTCAATTTTAGCTTGTGTATAGAAGTTGGGACTCAAACCACATCTAGAGCATAATCCTTACAACCATCGAACTGAGATACATAGTTCTCAGTGATAGAGTATTGGTAGAGTTTGGTTTATATTTATTGGATTTCTCATTATTGCATTGTTAGCTAACTATTGGGTGCATGTTACACTAGACCCTAGTGGGCCATTGGATGACATATTGCAGGCCTTACAGTCAAGAATGAGATAGAGATCATACACATATTTTTGCATAGTATCTATGTTAGTGAAGTGAGTGGGCTATACATATTTAGTTTACGGAAGAATTCCTAGTTATCTTGGAAGATATATTATGTAGGTAGACTTAGCGTGGGGCATGATCCATGATTAGGACATAAAGGGTTTTACCCACTATCTCGATAGTTATAGATCATTTACATACCTTGAAATGCATTGTGTTATCAGACATTGCTATCTAAGGGCCAATATTGCACTAGAGAGAAGAATATAAGACTTACTTAGGTATGGGGTTGATGAGTGATATGATAGAAGAGTGGAAAAACTACACCCAACAATTGGAACTAATCAATACTAAATTTAATCTAGGACATGATGAATTAGTTTGGTTTCAAAACTCACTCGGTGGATCCTATATTGTAAATATGGGATATACCTCTTTATTTTCTCAATACCCACAATGATCTTTAAATTGCCATAGATATTCCACTGGAACAGTTCTTCACAATAGATTTGATAAATAAAACTAAAATTTACACGATGAAGGTTAAATTGCTCTAGATTCAAGAATCTTTAGTTACTGATTTTCTACTTATGCATGAAATAGATAAAATGCAGAAAATATAGAATAGTAAAATAAAATCACACACTGTCCACAAAATAACACAAAGATTTTCTCTGGGAAACCCTTACAAGAGAAAACCTAGTTAGAAGGTGAGTATGCTCAACTCTCTTTTATTTGGTATAGAAATAATGCAAGTAAAAAGGAGAAGGAACTCTCTATGGAGTTATATGAGACCTTTCACATGCTAGGCTACTACAAAACATTAATCCCCTCTGTTATGCTTTCTAATTTCCCACTCCCAATCGTTCTACCCTGTTGTGGAACAAAATACAATAACATAGAATGGAACCCCTTCTCCTCTAAGCGACATGGTTTCAACATAGCTCGATAGCCATATAGGGGTAGGGTTTCTACTTCCTCAACCATCAATTGTGATAAGGTTTACGACATTCTAGAACCTTCATGAAATTACATATGTGTCTAGCCCCATATACGTGAGTAATGGGGGATGAAGTGTCAACCACTCGTACCATGGTGGTCAACACTATAGGTAAACTTGCGATACTTTGTATAAAACCCCAATTTCCCAAACAAGACCTACCATAAAAATGTCTCTGCAAGTATGAAAGCATCGATATAGACGAAAAATAATACAATGATCCAATTCAGATCATACCTCCTCATTTAGGGAGGATTTTGGTCCCCAAAATCTTTACTGAATGAATTGAGGAAAATTTTCCTCTACCTTCTCCTTGAAGTACCACTTTTATTTTCCTAGAAGTTTTCCTTTCAACCCAATCTACCAAAGGTCATGTTGCCCCCATCTTGTACTTCTCGACCGCTTCTACAAAAGTATGTCCTCTACCAACTCTACCTTAGCATCTGGTGCTAAATCCTTTATGGAAGGTAGGACCTGCTCCTCCTCCTAATCCAACATGGAGGGCTCATAGAGTTTGAGATTCTTGACATTCACTATTGAGTAAATGTGCATGTATGGGGGTAGAATGAGTATGTAGGCATTATCTCCCACCTTTTCCAATGCCTCAAAAGGACCATACCACAAAGCCTTGATATTCTTACCAGGACCGTGTTGTATTTCCTTATTTAGCTGTAACCATTCTCTATCTCCCACTCTAAATTTTATCTCTATTCTATGCTGGTCATGTCTAGCCTTATACTTTTCCTATGACTTCTTTAGCATCTCTTATACTTGGAAATTAATCTATATGATCTTCTCAACAAAGTTTTCTACTTTTAATGCATCTCCTGTGAGGTCCTACCTCCCTCATCCTTGTTGTCCATATACAACATCTAAGGGTGAAGGTGGAAAATGTCCAAAAAAGTTACAAAAGGAGACTTACCAATAGAAGTGTGGATTTCTCTGTTATAAGAGTGTTTATATAGATCATATTTTCATCTCATGTCTTTGGATGCTTCTGGTTGTAACCCCTCAAAAGATGTACCAAATTTCTGTTGACTACTTTTTTCTGTGGATGGAATGGTGTAGACCTATTGATATTAGTGTTCATTTTCTCCCACAATGTAGTCTATAAGGCACTGATAAATCTGGTGTCCTTGTCTGAGATGATGCTCCTTGGTATCCCAAAGTGCACCTAGAACTATTGGAATAACAAGTTTGCAACTTCTTGTCCCTTGATGGTCTTTTTACAAGGCATGATAATGTACATTTTGCTGAACATGTCAACTAACAAAAAAAAATAGTCATGTCCCTTGATATATGTTGGTATACCTCCCACAAAGTCCATGGAAATACTTTCCAAAGGTCAAGTGTGTACAGGTAAGGGATGATATAGACATTCCTTCATGTTACTGGGATTGCTGGTACATCAAAGTATACATCCTCTAATATACTGTGCTACATCTTCTTGCATTCTGGGTCAGTACACATACCTATTTAAGTTTGAAACTATCTTCCCAACACCAAAATGTCTTGCAACCTTGGAGGTGTGAGTCTCTCTGATAAGTTGCAATCGTTCACCTTTAGGAACACAAATCTTGTCGAGCTTGTAGAGTAGACCATTCTGGAAATGATAATCATCCTTGCTATCACCTTATTCTATATGAATTGACCCTGTAGCTATTGAAAAACCTTCTTAAAGTCCTCATCTTCTGTGTATGCCTATTTGTATGCATCATGGGTAAAAGTCTCCATGTGCATCAAAATTCCCAAATTTGTAATCTTGGATGTGGATGGCCTTGAAAGCATGTCTGCCAAATTTTTTGTGATACTCTTCTTATACTTTATGACCAAATGAAAATGTTGTAAGAACCCCATCCATTTGTAGTGCTTGGTTTGCTGTAAATTACTCTGGGCCTGCAAATATTGGAGCGACTGGTGATATGTGTGGATGATGGTCTCCTTGCCCATTATATAATGCTTCCACTTTTTGACATCTTGTACCAAGCCATAGAGATCCTTATTGTAGGTAGGGTAGTTTAGGAATGTCCCATGAAATACTTTAGAATTATAGAAGACATACCTTCCTCCATGCATCAAGACTACTCCCATGGCATACCCACTTGCATATGTCTCCACTTCGAAGGGATTCTGCAAGTTTGGTAGCGCAAGCACTGGTGCTTGACCGATCTTTATTTTCTACTCATCAAATGTCTTCTACTAATTCTCTCCCCACTAGAAAATCTTACTTCCTGCCGTTATTGCTTGGGGCGGTGCAACTATTGCTAAAAATGAAGCTATGAACTTCCAGAAGTATTTTCCTACCCCAACAAAGCTCCTAACTTATGTGCAATTCATAGGAACTGGCCATTTCATGATGGATTCCATCTTGGAGGGTTCTATCTTGAGATTGCCTCCACCGATCACATACCCTAGATACACCAAAGACTGTTGAGAAAGATTTCATTTTTTTAGATTGGCCAACAACTTACGCTTCCTTAGGGTCTCTAACACCTACATAAGATGTGAAATGTTCTCCTCCCAAGTATAAATATGACCTAGTCTATCATCCAAATATACAATAACACATAAATCTAGAGAAGGACATAAATAATCATTCATTAGTCTCATAAATGTAGCTGGTGCGTTGCATAAACTGAATGGAATAACCAACCACTCATACAAACCTTGCCTTGTATTGAAGGCAATATTCTAGGTATCTTCTTCTTTGACTCATACCTAGTGATATCCCAATTTCAAATCTATCTTAGTGAAGTACTTGGCATGCTACAGTTGGTCCAATAGATCATTGATCCTGGGCATAGGGTATCAATTCTTTAGTGTAATTTTGTTCAACACCCTATAACTGGTACACATTATCCAAGCCCCATCCTTCTTGGGTAGAATTATGATGGGTGACCCACAAGGTGAGGTACTTAGTCGAATAACACCCTGCTCCAACAACTGTTTCTTTACTTCATTTGCTTCCAGAGAGGATTGTCTATACAACCCAATATTTGACAAGGGGGAGTCTGGAAAAATTGGATTTTGTGATCCACTTCCCTATTAGGTGGTATCTCTTTAGGCTCATGGAACATTCCCCTCTATGCCTTTAAGAAATCATCCAATTCATTTTTTTCTCCTTATTATGCCCTTCCCGGGATGTCTTTACTTTTAATGACTCTTCACCAAATTGATTTTCCCTTAGGAAAAGTAAAACATATTTCTTTCTATAATTGATCAGTTTCTTAGCTTGAAGGGCACTTACTAGTGAAATTTTTGATTTACCTTTGTGCACGTTGATGATGAAGGATTTCCCATTCTTGATGAGGAAGTATTGGTTGGCTCTCTGCATGAAGATAACATCCCTCATATACATGTAGGGGATTCCAAACACTACTATGCATATATCCAATGATACTACATCCAATTCTACTTCATCTATAAAATCAATACTCACAAGAATTTTAATCTTGCTATGCTTTATTACCTTGATCTTTGTATCCTTATTTACCCAAGATAATGGATAGGGGCTAGGATGATCATGAACCTCCAATCCAAGCTTACTCACCAGATCTACTACTATGAGTTTAGCCTATGAAACAAAGTTGAACATAACATCTATCTTGGTCTTCTTGATCTGGATCTTGATGTGGAAGAGCTTGGTCATCTCCTTCTCTTCATGGCGATGAAGGCTATTGAGATTCACCTCCTTTCGCATAGATGTGCATACAATATTTTCATCCACATCAGAGCTAATTTCAACATGATTGCTTGAATATGTGGCTAGAAGGTTCTTTTTATTTCTATCCTTCTTGCTGTTTTTCAGGTTCAACTCTGGATGTAGTTTCCAAAACTTTTCCTTAGTGTGGCAATTATTGTTGTAATGATTGTAGTGGTTTCTTGAATATTTGAACTAATGTGCAGTGGTTGTTGTCTTCTTATCATTCCCCCTTTCTACTTATTCTTCTCCTTCTTGGAAGCTCCCTAATGCTCTTTCTTCTTAGAACTAATTGGTTTCCCCTTCTTTTTGCCTATCTTTTCTAGGTACTCTGCCTAAACACATGCCTCATCCACTGTCCTTGGATTGAAGAGCATCATTTTATTTCTTAGATGACTATGTAAACCCCCCAGATACTTGAGGAGTAAATTTGGGTTCTTGGGAGAGATACCCAACATGATGGCCATATTTTTGAACTCAGTGGTGTACTCCTTTACACTACCCTTTCCTTTTCCTAAAGTAGTGCCACCAGATCCATTGGTATTATTGTTAAGCCCTAATGCTGGCTCATTACCCCTTAATTGGGGCATATTAGATTAGTAATGCTATTTTATTTATGTCGGATTTAGGCCATTAGTTGTAATTTAGATTAGTAATGTTATTTTAATTATGTCGGCTTTAGGCCATTATTTGTAATTATACCTCC